>JAURVB010014460.1:0-39662 GCA_033002965.1 Piper betle | reverse complement strand
TTTTTGGGGTCAATAACATATTTTTGAGGATATTTTTGATAAATCTTATGTATTTGTGAGAGTTATTTCATAAAAGACAATCAAGTGAAATTTTTATAAGTACTTATAAATCCATATAAATTATCAAAAGCGTTGATAAAATATATAATTAACCTTTCTTTATTCAAACAATGATAGATGGACACACCGGTTAATTGTAGCCGGGCAGAATGAAGTTGGTCAAAATGATAATACTGATTCTGGTGAATAAAGGACTTTATGTACAGATTTGTTCACCTTTATAATTTTAAAAGATTTTTCACTCTTATGTTATTATTATGAAGCGTCCAATTTAAAAGATTTTTCACTTCCTTAGTTATATTGAACAGATAATTTTTGTGCTCGATTTAGAATAATTAAGATCATCTGCTTGTGCCCATTTCCATGAAAATACTCTTTTTAATTGTAGGATTTTCGTGTATTATAAAAGCTCATGACTTCACTAGATTAAAATCATCCATTATTACAATTAAAATTATTCATTTTTATAAAAAAAATCTCAAATTTTATTTATGAAGGAGAGGGAGAATATTTACTAAAAAATGAGGTAGTTTTTAAAATCATAAGTTTCCCCTTAAAAAGGGGAAAACCGATAACAGTCTACGATGGCCATGGACATCTATATTGGCTACCAAGTGGTCGTAACATTTAAAAAACTACCCGGCAAAATATTGCACCATGCGTAACTTATACCACTTAATTTTTATTAAATAATAAGATATATATAATAATTTAATATCTTATACATAGATTTTGATTGACTTTAAAGATACATCCTATTTAAATAAAAAGATATATTATAAGTACTTGATTTCTTTTAAATTATATTTTTTAAGATAATTACATGTATTTTTATTAGCAAGAAGTTAAAAGTTGAGATTAGTTGTGTTTGAACCCGTGACTTTTTATTGTGAAAGATATTTTTATTTATTTGTTAAGAAATTAAATTTAATAAGATTTGAAACCGTGACCCTATGTAGGAGATATGTTTATTATATTTTTAAAATTTTCTTGTATTTTAATTTGCTAATTTTCCTATTTTTAATCTCAGATTAATATCGAGTTCTATTTTTATTAATAAAAGTAATACAACCAAAGTTTATGGACGCTCGCAAACATGTCGGTTCCATGTCCATATTTAAAATACAGACTGTCCGCACGGATTACGACATTACCATGACACTAAAGTGTCGTCCGTAGGATAATTACGAATACTTGCGAACGTGTCTGGTGATGTCCGTGGACATAAATGAAAAACCAAAGTTCACCCCTCATTCTGCGGCTCTCTTTCTCCCCTTCTTCAAATGCGAACAACTACTCTTGGCTTTGACTGACTCTCGATTCCAATGACGGGCAATATTGATTTCCGTTGCAGGTGACAGCTTCTACCACCAGTAAAGGTCACTGGCGATCTCTCCACTACCCACTGTAAAATCCATGACTCAAGTCAGGGTTTACATTAGAGAACCATTCGGTTCATCCGTCGGTTTGAGTCGAGTTAGTTTCAAAACATGTGAGCTAAGCTGAGGCCAATTGTGTGTTATGAGCAATGAGAGAATATGATAATAACATCAGAAAAATGACAAAAAATGAGTTATCAGAGTATATAATAATATGCTAGTTATTTTATATATATATATTTGATTACAAAAAAATTGTTAGGCTGAATAACGCATTAGGATGCATTAGATAGTAGTTTGGGTGGGTTATTAGTTATTAAATATGTCATTTTGATGTTATTGAGTTTATTGATATTTTCTGGATTTGTTTTAGAATTTATTAGGAGTTACTTATTATTTTTTTACTCGAGTCAGAGTTGAGTCACCTTTTAATTACAAAATTACCACCAAAACCTTCCCCCGACATTTCCTTCTCTCACCTTGATTGCCCACTCGCCCACCGTCGCCGACGTTGCCTCTAGCCGCCGACCTCTGCTGGATTGTCGCCGAGTTGTCCCTTGCCTTCTTGGCTATATCTCATCCCAATGTTGACTCTGCAGCCGGCCGCTGTTGCTCGTCGACCTAGCGATCTTTTCCCCTGTCATGCGCTACTGCCGAGACAGGCCCACTTCTTGATCAGGCGTCACTACCGACACATGGTCGCCACCGAAGACCATTGCCACAGCTGTTGCCCTCACCTTATTGCAGTTGCATCGAGTTCGCTGAGCTGATGTAACACCCTATTTCCGGTTCACCTGCGAAACAACCCGGAAATGTTACCGGCGATCGAACTGTTCGCTAATCTACTTAATTAGGTTAAGCTGACCTAGATCTACCCTTGGTGTCTTAAAATGGTGATGTCACATGCAAAATATGGATTAGATGCTTGGGTTCTGACGTAGTCCTACATGCATGCCATGATGTGCAAACAAGTAAATAAACAAACTAAACAAACAAAAAGTTCAAAAGAAATATCTATTTAAAAACGAGATGGATAGAGTCTCCCCTAAAAGTGCAATAGAGGCCACCCGGTTAACAATATATATTTATATCAACAAAAATTGAAAACACCGTCTAAACACAACATGATTTTCACATTCTAGTTATTTTCGCTCAGTAGCTCATTTCCACTTTCCATTTGCATTCACATACAAAATATCTTTAGTAGCCTACAAAAATATCATTCAAATTTATTATCTACACAGTTCAATACATCACCAATTACCATCAATAGGTACATGTGTATGCCATTTCACTGTTGCTCCTATGCAGCCCTACGGTGCTCATTCCTCGAGAATCTCACCCACATATATATTAAAAAGACATCAGTAATGAGTATTACTAGTCTAAAAATAACTAATAACAAATTGACAAAGAAGAGCTGACCCTCTTGTTAAATAAAAACCTCATACACTTTCTTAAGAACTCTCATACAGGCAATAATGGGAGCCGCGAGCTCAAGCAGCAGCATCCTCTTTCCATATCATTCACTTTCCTTGGCCATTTAAACTATCCTTTTATGCAGGAAAATCATTCTCTTCCCTCTCGGCCCTCTACATCCTCCATATTACTCCTAGCCTTGAGTACAGATGTCGAGTACTTTCTGGCATGCGCCTTTAATACCCTTTTATGCCACAAGTCTAGACATGCGCTGCATAGCAGTACCTATAAACCTCCTCACTTTTTCGGGTTTGAGGAAATCAAAGGTGGAGTTATCAGGATCCCTCGAGAATGGAGTGGACGCTCACCAGTTCTAGAGCCTGCTTTGACAAACACACGCCCTATCTTAAGACGTGGACGTTGTTTTCCCTCATCACACATCTCAGTGAAAATACGAAAAACTATATATACATAGGCTTGGGTAAGGATTTCAATATAATTGGCCCGAAGGCATCGTGAGTTGGATCTGAGTTTCGAAAATAAACTCGAGGGATCTCATCCTTGAGGGTTATTAATTCAAAAATACTATTGGGTAAATGGCCCGTGTGGAGTGGGATACGATAAATCCATCAGTCGACATGTCCTCTTACCTGTTATAAATAAAACCTGATAGAATGAGACAATGGAGAGTGAGTCCTAAACGGACCTGGTAGAAGCTCCAATCGCATCCACGCGCCTAGGCGGCGAGCTCTTATTTGGTACCTACACATCAAACTTAAAGTTAACGCCCGCTAGCTTAATGATGCATCAAACATCCTATACCATACACACACCACATCATACATCAATCACACATAAGTTTTCCTATGCTATGTTGCATTAGATTACGATAATTATTTAGTTTACCTAATTAGTTCCTTACCATCCATTTTAATACAATTCAATCATGAAAAATTCATATTTTTATTTACAATAAAACTATCTAACATGACAATTCATCAATCCTAGCATGTTGTGCTAACAATCATTGATTTTTAATAATTAAATTGGAGGAAATTATACCTCGCATCGTTGATAATCGATGACGGCTAGGGTTTTGTCGTATGTCTCGAAGCTCAAATTCGGTGCTTGACGGCATCCAATTATACCTCGCATCGTTGATAATCGACGACGGCTAGGGTTTTGTCGTATGTCTCGAAGCTCAAATTCGGCGCTTGACAGCATCCAAAGTTCGATTGTGTTTGACTAGATTGGCTTGGTGGAAGATCCGGTGAAATCCAACGAATCTGGTTTTTTGGCAATTTTTGGTGGTTTTTTCGGCGACCTTTTGGCCGTTTTCCGATGACCGTTGTCGGTGGCAGCTACCAGCAGGATAATGGTGGTATGGGGTACTGTTGGCACCGGATGGGGCAAGCCCAACACATCTACGACGTCGATGTGGTCGATGAAGGTAGCGGCTTGCAGAAAAAAGGCAAAATAGGGCTGTCGGTGGATCTGGCCGATGTGGGCGATGCTAGGCTCTGCTCTGGTCGAGGAAGGTTGTGGGCGGGTCGGCAATGTCGAGGTGGAAAATGGATGACAGTGGCGACGGTCGCCGGCGGTGGGATAAGCGATGAGTGGGCTGGGCGAAGGCTCGGCTTCCTCCCATCATGGAGGTCAGGTGACGGCTGGGGGTGCTCGGGGCAGCACGGCCACGGCACGACAGGGGTTGGTGGCACTGATCTGTGGCAGCGTCGGAGGCGAGCATAGGGGCGGTGGTGAGGTTTTGGAGGGGAAGGTGTCGGGTGGAGAAGAAATGGGTCAGTGGTGATATCATAAATAAAATTTGACTCGGCTCCGACTCGAGTTAAAAATAATAACTAACTTGTAATTAATCAAAAAAAAATCCAAAAAGTAGGAAAAAATCTCATAAAATATATAACACCCACCCGGCCCAAAGTGCAATGTAATGGGCCTAAGTCATTTCTTTAAAATGGTTAACCCAAGTTAAAGATCTATAGTCTATTCTCACTTATGAACAATATCTTCTCCCACTAGGTATTAGATGTAGGATTAAGTTGAAGGATTTCACAGTCCACCCACCAAATGTGCTCACAAGCTATTCAGAGAATGTTTCATTTAACAACAAAACTCTCCTTCATATAGAAGCATATGTGTGGAATTCAAAAAATCATTATATTAAATTTTATTAATATATATGGAATTTAAGAAGTCACTACATCAAATTTTATAGAAAAGAATGTAATTACTCATAACTATATCATTTATGTGATAATGAAAAGTCAAAAACTTACTATTAAGTGAATACAGATGGGTTATAATTGATAATTTATGATATTGATTCTTAAGAATTTATTTAATTAAATATTATTTATGGTTTGTTCTAAGATTTATAAAACCCTAAATAAAATAACCTAATTATTTCCAGGGTTTTATAATTACACACCATAACACTACAATGACATGCTCTATAAAGACCGTGGAATTTTTTTTTTAAATTTTAATATATTCGACTCGGTCTGGAAATGACCAAACGTGTTATATTCTTTACCCGGTTAATTCTACCCGGTTAATTATTATATTTTATTATTTACCCATTTTATTATTTACCCGGTTAAGTAAAATACGGGTGTTTTCACATACCCTAGCCATCATTTTTATTTTTATAAATTTTGAAAGAGGACGTCAATTTTCACATACGGGTGTAGGGGCGTCTTCCTCACCTTGGCCGCCTAGTTCTCCTCTTCCTTGCTGGTGTTTCTTCCTTGCTTGGGTACCTTTCCTATCTCCCTCTTCTTCATTTTCTTGCATTCATATGTCTTTTTAATTGATAATATGCTTGATAAACATAAGAATTAAAGTCTGAAATCAACAATAACAACTAAAACTAAACTTGAAAATGGAATTTCGCCATGGCCAACGGGTCTGAAGTTGGGCAATGATAGGCGACTGTAAACAAAGATTTCAAGGCAGCCCTCACACCCTCGACGGCCTCTTTGGCTGCTGGGTCGAAGGGTGGCGTCGCCTTGTCCCTGGGTTCCGATGGGTGGCGGAATTTTAGTGGTTATGGGTGGAGTTGTAGTGTGCGATGCTGTGGAAGATTCCAGACGTCCAAGCCAGTTTGTTAGCCAAAGACTCATGCAGTGCATACTCACAGCACTTGGCCATGACGTTGGGTTGTCATGCAAGGAGAAGGGAAGTGTTCCTGGCAGTGCTGCTGGCTGGACGGAGTGCACCTTGCAGTCCCGGCAGTGTTGCTGGCCAGGAGTTGCTTGCCTTGGTGTAGAACGGAGTTTGACGTGGATAGTTGCTGTAAAGCACAAGCTTTATGCTTCCAATTGGGTTGGTAGGGAAGGGTGAAGGACGTGGTCTGGTGTTGGGTTGAAGAGGAAGATATCAGGCCTGGTTTGGTGCAGGATGTCGCCTTGGATAGCTGTTGTAAAACGTGGACATTAGGCTTCATCATTGGCGGTTTTAATTCATTGTTGATGCTTGATTAGGATGTTTAGATGGTTGTTCAATTAGGTTGCATAGGGAAGAAGAAGAAGGGCGCGATCTGATTTGTGCCAAGGACGAAGCTGGAAGAAGAGAAGGGCCGATAGGAAGAAGAAGAAAAAGAAGCTCACGGTGGCATTTCTATAAATACTGGTTGACTCGATACCGACTTGAGTTAAAAATAATACGAACTCATAATAAATCTTTAAAAATAATTATTTTAATGAGTTATGGGTTAAAGTTACTAAACTAATTAATTATTAGATGAAATCGACATGGACATAAGTAGTAAAAATAATGTAATGATAAACAGTCGATAATTAATCAGCATACAACAAGCGATTAAATTAAATCAGACAGTGATAAGTAATTAATAAAATAAAGATTTTACCTTACTATATTAAATTTAATATTAGGTAAATAAAGTGATTATTTTAATAACGAGTCAGTAATATTGAAAATGAGTTTTTAAACTATAGTCGGGTAGCAATCATTAGCGTCGAACCTAAATAGCATAAAAAAATAAATAAAGTTCAAAATTTTATTGAGTCTAGTAATTTAAAATAATTTTATTAATAATATTTTTAAATTAGAATAATACAAATTATTTTAAATAATTTAATATTACAACTTATTTAATTAAATTGCTAAGAATAAGCATAGTGATTAAAGATTTAAAAACCGTAAACTAAATTTTTAAGATTGTGGTTAAGTAATTATCGTCTCAAAGGAAAATATACTAATAATAGTAATTAAATATTTTTTTATAAGTTGATAATTATTTTATTATTTATTAAGTGTTAATTATGATCTAGATAATTAATGTAAAGTATGATTTAAATGATTATATCACATGAATAATTTAATATTTAATATTGTTGAAATTTAATAATGATATATATATGAGTCATTTAGTTGCATGCATTTCTAATCAAATAAAATTATACTTATGTATAATTTTATGTTCTCGTTCAGATTAGGATTATTTGTCGCAGCTACGAGTTCGAAATATCCAGATCCGTATAATTATTTAAAATGTTGTATTTTCACTTGTGGACAACCTGGTTAGCCTGAGCTCAGATTCGACCACCATGCACCGAGTGCAACTGGGGTCAAGGAATTGACTCAGTCTGACACAGGCTACGCCCTTCATAATCCGATAATGGACATGTCAGAATAGACCTGACGGCCATAATACAATAAATTGGACATGGCAGATTGGACTCGCTAGCCAATTACGGACATGGTGGATTGGACTCACTAGCCGATAACGTACATGGTAGATTGGACTCGCCAGCCGGGAATGGACATGATGGACTGACCCATCAACCAATAGATTGGACATGGCGGATTGGACTTGCTAGCCAATTACGGACATAGTGGATTGGGCTCACCAGCCGATAACGGACATGGCGGATTGAACTCGCTAGCCGGTAATGGACATGATGGACTGACCCATCAGCCAATAAATTGGACATGGCGGATTGGACTTGCCAGCCGGTGATGGATATGATAGACTGACCCATCAGCCAATAGATGGACATGGTGGACTGACCTATTAGCCAATAGATGGACATGGTGGACTGACCCATCAACCAATAGATGGACATAGTGGATTGACCCATCAGCCAATAGATGGACATGGTGGATTGAACCATCAGCTAATAAATGGACATGTTAGAATGGTCACAACAACCAATATTATAGATAATAATAGGGAGTTTATGAACTTGTTTTATTTAATTATACGGCTTAGTATTTAATCAATAATGCGAAATTGCCTCCACACGTTAGCAGCTAGAACTAAAGACTAAGAGACGTCAGGGTGGTTCTTCTACCAACTCAGGTGGTGAACAGATAATAAGCGGACTTCTGTTTTTACTTTTCTTCTGTTATAAATGTGGCTGTGGGAAACGGTCCAAGACTGTGGGATAATTATTTCATACATTGTCATTTGAAACATAAGTTCTTTTGAGTTAGAAATGCTAGACTTATTTTCTTTCATATTATTCATGTAACCTTTTAAGTAACACCCGGTCCGGTTAGGACTGGTCGTTATGGGGTTGGTTTTGTTAAATTTTGAGTAACACCTGGCCAGCAAGGCCCACAATATCGTGAAAAATGGCAGGTCGTTACATGCTCTATAAGTAATAACCCACCCGAACTTCCCTATAATGCGTCCTAATGCGTCATTTGGCCTAAAAATATATCTACAATCAAATACATAAAAAAATATATACTCCATACTTTCATATATTTTGATAACTCATTTCTCACCATCTTTCTGATGTTATCATTATATATTCAGGTACACTTGATCCTCATGGCTCATAACTCATGGCTAGCCTCAACTCAGCGTGCGGTTCATGAAACTGACTCAACTCGAATCGACAATTGAACCGACTGGTTTGCTAATATAAAACTCTGACTTGAGTCACGTGTTTTACAACCTTCCCTCCTTAGAAAAATGTCATCCTCGAAATTTTAACCAAAAAAGTGTCTAACTCATCCATAATCTAAAAAAATATAATCTCTAGTAAGGTACGTGGTTGTGAAGCTGGTTGTTCGAATATCTCCGGGTATCGCTTCTTCATTTCATCTTCGCGTTCCTATGTAGATTCTTCAACTCCACTTTGAGCCCATTGCACTTGTACTAGGGGAACTTCTTTTCTTCAGAGAATCTTCACTCTGTGATCTACAATCCGAACTACATCTTGTCGATACATCACGTCTGGTTGCAGCCTATCTCTTTGAAGCTGACAACATGAGAGTTGTAGGAATGGCATTTCTTCAGCATTGACACAGAGAAGACATTATGAACAGCTGATAGGTGAGGCAACAATACTAGCCTATAAGCCACTAGTCCAATGCACTTGATCACATCAAACAATCCAATATATTGAGGATTGAGTTTCCATCTCATCCCGAATCTCGTGTTTCCCTTAGTCGAAGAAACCTTCAGGAGAACATGATCTCCTAACGTGAAATGAACCTTATGTCTACATTGATCAACATAATTTTTCTGCATGTCTTGAGTTGACCTTATCTTCTTCCTGATCCTCATTACCACTTCCTGTGTATGCTGGATCATCTCTGGCCCAACTACTACTCGCTCACTGCCATGTACCCAACACACCGGGGATCAACATGGTCTACTGTATAGTGCCTCAAATGGTGTCATTCCTATCGTGGCCTGATAGCTATTGTTGTAGGAGAACTCAAGTAGAGGTAAGTGCTCTTCCCAACTTCCTCTGAAATCCAAAATGGATGCTCGGAGCAAATCTTCTAGGATCTGTATGGTTCTTTCAATTTGCCTATTTGTCTGAGGGTGAAAGGACATGCTGAATCTTGATTTAGTGCCCATAGCTGCCTGAAAAGCTTTCCAAAATTGAGACGTGAACCTCGAGTCCCTATCTGATATAATCTCTCGTGGCACTCCATGTAGCCTGACTATATGGTCTCTGTACAGCGTGGTCAGTGGGTAATCCATCCTACGTCCCATGGTACTCTATAAAGTGTGCGCTCTCAGTGAGTCGATTTACTATGACTCATAATGCGTCCTTTTGTAGGTGGGTCCTAGGTAAACCGACTACAAAGTTGTAGGCTATGCTCTCCCACTTCTACTCTCGGGTTTCCAATGGCTATAGCATTCCTCCTGGACGTATATGCTCGGCTTCACTTGCTGGCACACCAAACATCTAGCAATTGTGTTTTATACCTCTTTCTTCATTCCTGGCCACCAATATGTTCATCGGACATTTGTGGTACATCTTCACTCCACCTGGATTCATTGAGCATTTCGACGTGTGAGCTTCATGAAGAATCGTACTTCAAAATTCAGGGCACTCTAGCACATTTGGCACAAAGAGTCGACCTCTCAGTCTAACTAAACTATTTGCATCTCTGTCCAATTCCTATTGTGTTCAATGTTCCAACCACTACTTCAATTGCGGATCTACTTCCTATGCAATCCTGATCAGCTCAAGTACGCTCGGCTGAATGGTCAGTCGCACCGTCATTCCAATCAACTGTCTCTGGCCCGTAGTAACTGAGTCTGACACTACTGGCAATTCTATAGAGTACGAAACTCCTAGCTTCCTCCTCAACACATCTGCTACCACATTCGCTTTGCCCTCATGGGATGCTATGCCAATCTCATAATCTGATAACGTCTCTAACCATCTTCTTTGTCTGTTATTCTTATCCTTCTGTGTGAAGATATATTTTAGACTCTGATGATCTGTCAAAAGTCTGAAAGATGTCCCATACAAGTAGTGCCTCCATATTTTGAGTGTCAATATGACTGCTACAAGCTCAAGGGGTGTGTAGGATAGTTACGCTCATACACCTTGAGCTGGCCAGATGCACAAGCTATAACCTTATCCTTTTGCATCAAAACACAACCTAGTCCAATTTTGGAGGCATTTGTGTAAACTACAAAATCCTCATATCCCTCGGGAAATGTGAGGATAGGTACGTAAGTCAATCTCTCCTTCAGTGTCCTAAAACTCTACTAACATTCCTTCGTCCATTTGAACTGTTCCTCCTTCCTAGTTAGCTGTGTAAGAGGGGCTGCTATGAAAGAGAAACCTTGAATAAACCGTCTATAGTACCCAGCTAGGCCTAGGAAACTCTGAACTTCCATAGGTGTCTTCGGCTATTCTCACTATACTACTGCTTCTATCTTGGCTGGGTCTACTAAAATGCCTCATGCTGAACTGACAGCCAAAAACTACACTTCAAAAACTTCTCGTACAACCTATGCTCTTTCAGCATTTACAACACTATCTTCAGATATGGCTCATGCTCTTCCCTCGACGAAGAGTATACCAGTATGTCGTCTACAAAGACAATCACAAACTAGTCCAAATATTGACTGAACACAATGTTCATCAAGTTCATAAATTCTACTAGAGCATTGGTCAATCCAAAAGGCATGACCAAAAACTCGTAGTGTCCATATCTGGTCCTGAATGCAGTCTTCGAAACGTCTTCTGCTCTAATCTTCAACTGGTAGTATTCTAACCTCAAATTAATCTTAGAGAAGATAATTGTTGCGCTCAACTTATCAAATAGGTCATCAATGTGATGAAGAGGGTATCTATTCTTAATAGTTGCATGGTTTAGCATCCTGTAATCAATGCATAAATGCATGCTTCCATCCTTCTTTCTCATGAATAACACTGGTGCAAACTATGGGGAAATACTCGGTCTGATTAATTCTTGATCCAATGGTGTCTGTAACTATTCCTTGAGTTCCTTTAGCTTAAGAGATACCATCCTGTACGGAGCTCTAGAAATTGGTGTTGTTCTAGGCATTAGCTCAATGGCAAGGTCTACCTCTCTGTCTAGCGGCAATCTAGTAATCTCCTCATTGCTGGGCTTGTTGCCTGCACCACTATGCTTAGCCAAAACTAACACTATCCTTATCAATTCATTGCGTCTGTCTAGCTATCTCACTGCATTCTGATAGGCTATCCATCCTTGTTCTCTATCTCTGCCCTGACCGTGGAAGAGAAAGCGTTGTTTTCTGTGGTAGAAAGTTACCATCTTTCTTTTGCAATCTATCAAGGCTCCTTGCTTGGACATCTAGTTCATTCCAAATATCACATCAAATTCTTGTAGCTTAAACAATATCAAGTCAGCTAAAAGTTGTCACTGTTGAATCTCAACAGGGACATTACGCACACACTCGCCCATAGCTATCACACTACCAGGGGGAGTGGACACTAATAGTGAATGTCCTAGCCCTTCTATTTACATCCAATTCTAGTTGTGGGTGTGTATGAAATAAATGAGTGCATGCAGAAAGAATCAAAAAGACTTATGCAGGTACAAAAGCCTACTGAGAGTGCACCTGTCATGATTGTTGAATCCTCAAGTGCCTCTGCCACAGTGGGTGCATACATCCTCACTGGCTGCTGTTGTGTTGAGGCTGGAGTTGCAACTGGTGGTGTTGTGAGATCCCTCAACTTAGTCCCACATCTAATACCTACTGGGAGAAGTTCTTATTTATTAGTGGGAATGGACTATAGATCTTTAACTTAGGTTAACCATTTTAAAGAAATGACTTAGGCCCATTACGTTGTACTTTGGGCTGGGTTGTTACAAGCGGTATCAGAGTAACCTGGTTACGTGTTAGATGGTGGGCTAGACTGATGGTAGGCTCGACTAAGGACATTGGCTAGGATGCCAGTCATGGGGCAAAATAAGGTCATGGGATGGGGCTAGGGACATTGGCTAGGCTGCCGGTCATGGGCCAAGGGTAGTAATTTCAGGGACAAACTTTCCTAAGGTGAGTGGATTGTGAGATCCCTCAACTTAGTCCCACATCTAATACCTACTGGGAAAAGATTTTGTTTATAAGTGGGAATGGGCTATAGATCTTTAACTTAGGTTAACCATTTTAAAGAAATGACATAGGCCAATTACGTTGCACTTTGGGCCGGGTTGTTACAAGTGGTATCAGAGCAACCTGGTTACGTATTAGATGGTGGGTTGGACTGATGGTAGGCTAGACTAGGGACGTTGGCTAGGCTGCCAGTCACGGGCCAAAATAAGGTCGTGGGATGGGGCTAGGGACATTGGCTAGGCTGCCGGTCACAAGGGTAGGAATTTCGGGGACAAAATTTCCTAAGGTGGGTGGATTGTAAGATCCCTCAACTTAGTCTCACATCTAATACCTACTGGGAGAAGATCTTGTTTATAAGTAGGAATGGGCTATAGATCTTTAACTTGGGTTAACCATTTTAAAGAAATGACTTAGGCCCATTACGTTGTATTTTGGGCTGGGTCATTATAGGTGCAGCCTGATTCTGAGCTAGTGGTGCTTGTTTCCGACCCCTTTGCTATTTAGCTTGCCCTACAGCCATGTACGCTCTCTAGTTCTATCCCCTCTGTTGCTGTCTCAGTGGTCGTTGGTCTCTGCCTCTCTGGCCTTGACCTTAGCCCAATTGGCCTCTCTGCTATGGTTGATGCTGGGAAGTTGGGAGGGCAAGTCTCTATTGAGGCGCTGGGAGCATCAGCTACTGAGTCTGGCCTGTTGGACAAGTTGCAGCTTTATGCCCTGGTTGACCACAACTATAACATACCCTAGTGCCTGCTATGTAGTTTGCAACTTGATGTCTTGGCTGACCACAACTATAACATATGCCTACTCTGCATTCACCACTATGATGATGTTGGCAATTCTGATAGAAGGGTGCTCTGTAGCCCTAGACTTGGCCATCCATAGCTCTCATGGCAACGGGTGCATCTATTCGACGACTCTATTGTGCTCCATGTTCTGGCTGATACGGCTTGGATGCTGATGCCTATGGTCAAAATCCCGGCGAGGTCTAGCAGCTATAACTCGCTTTGTCTTGCTTGCAGCTTTCACAACAATACCGAACGTAACAAACTTTCTATCCAAATAGGCCATTCTAATCTCATGATAGAGGTCTTCATAAAACCGTTCTATCCTTCTTCCTTCGGTGGGGACCAAATCTGGTGCAAATCTCTCTAGAGCTCTAAACCTGGTCTCGTATTGCACCACAGTCATGGGTCCTTGCATCAAAGTCTAAAATTCCCACTCCTTACTCTTTCTCACATCTGACGAAAAGTACTTTCCATCGAATTCTGCTTTGAATTCCTCCCAAGTGATGTCTTGGGGTTGACGGTGAGCAAAGGTGGAATTATGCACTGAATCCCTCCACACTCTTGCTTCGTCTTGGAATGCCCTTGTAATGATGTGCACTCTATGCTCCATCAGCATCCCATACTACCAAACACTCCTATGGCCGATGATATTCACAGGAATGCCTCTTCTACATCAAACTTCCCAAAGAAAGGTCGTCTATCATTCTTCACGAACCTTTCATACTGCCACAATTCCAGATTCTTGGTATCCACTAATCTATTCGATCCCCCTCCTAGCTCATATGGTGGAAACTGTGGTCTTGTACCTGCTAGTACATTCTCACATCCTGCAGCTCCACTTCCACCTTCACTCTACCTGCTATCTGCTACTATGGGTCCATTGACATCGGTCTCATTCTTACCTGAAATGGGTCAATTAGAGGAGCTGTTGTTGGAGTAGCCCTCTGTTACAGAGGTGGAGGAGGAGGCGGTGGTGGAGGGCCCATGGGAACTGCTGGCTCTCCTCGTGCCTCTTCATCCACTATTGGTCTTGATTTGGCTACCAAAAGAGCTATCTGCCTGAGCTTTCTCATGAATTCCTCTTGATTTTGCTACATTTGTATCTAAACTTCAGCTCACCTGGTAATCGTTGCATCCCTCTCTTGTTGACTTCTTTTACTATGGTGAATGTCACGACGACTGTCTCACTGACGGCTCTCATTGCATCGACTAACTGAAATTGGCACACTGATCCCCTTCTGGTGGCACTGTGATCCTCAATTGACTAGAGGTTGTGTCACTATGACCATGGTTGAGACTTTCCTGTCTGGCAATAGAGGGGATGGGGCCCTGATTTGTGTCCTACGAGTCTGGTCCACCATCCTACTGGTACTCCCTACTCTAATCTGATCACCTTGTCACACCACTCTTCAATAAGAAAATCTGTCAATCAAAAATATTAAGACATTAAAATATCTGTCGGTACAACTTGGAGTAGCTTTTGCATACATGTAACCTATAATGTATCTACCATCTTAATCAATCAAGAGTTCGCTCTGAAACCATGTCTGTAACACCCCGTTTTAGTTTACCCGTGAACCCACCCGAAAATGTTGCCGGTGATCGAACCGTTCACTAATCTAGTTGATTCAGTTAAGCCAAACCCGGATCTACCCTCGACGTCTTAAGATGGTGATTTCACATGCAAAGCATAGATAAAATGTTTGGGTTCTAACGTTGTCCTACATGCATGCCATGATATGGAAACAAGTAAACAAACAAACCAAACAAAGGAAAGTTCAAAAGAAATATCTATTTTGAAAACAAGGCGGACAAAGCCTCCCTAAAAGTGCAATAGAGGCCATTCTGTCAACAATAAATGGTAAATATTTATAGCAATAAAAATTTAAAAAATCGTCTAAACACATCATGATTTTCACATTCTAGTTATCTTCGCTCCGTAGATCACCTAGTTCGTTTCCAGTTTCCATTTGCATTCACATACAAAATATCTTTAGTAGCCTACAGAAAATCTCATTCAAATTCATTATCTACATAGTTTAATAATACATCACCAATTACCGTGGACAGGTACATGTGTGTGCGATTTCATTGCTGCTCCTCTATAGTCCCTACGGTGCTCATTCCTTGAGATTCTCACCTACATATATATTAAAAAGACATCAATAACGAGTGTTACCGGTCCAGAAAGAACTAATAATAAATTGACAAAGGAGAGCTAACCCTCTTGTTGAATAAAAACCTCTTACACTTTCTTAAGAACTCTCATAAGGGCAATAATGGGAGCCGCGGGCTCAGGTGGCAACATCTCCTTTCCATATCATTCTCTTTCCTTCGCCATTTAAACTATCCCTTTATGCGGGAAAATCATTCTCTTTCCTCTCGGCCCTCTACATCTTCCGCATTATTCCTAGCCCTGAGTACAGAGGTTGAGTACATTTCTGGCATGCACCTTCAGTACCCTTTTATGCCACAAGTATATACATGCACTGCACAGCAGTACATGTAAACCTCCACACTTTTTCGGGTTTGAGGAAATCAAAGGTGGAGTTATCAGGATCCCTCGGGAATGGAGTGGACGCTCACCAGTTCCAAAGCCCGCTTTGACAAACACACACCCTATCTCAATACATGGCTGTCATTTTCCCTAATCACACATCTTAGTGAAAATTTACATGATTTGAATTGTATTGAATGAATGCTAATGATATAATTAGGTAAATTAAGTATGAATTGTTAATTAATTGCAATGTAATTTAGAAAATCAAGATGTGAATTGATGTGAATAAGACTAATTAGTATCAGCTATAATATTGTCAAATGCACTAGTTAGGGAATTTTTGACATGATTGTTTGACTTGATGACTTGGATTGTGAGTGCATTGACATGAGTGTGTTATTTTGGATATGTGAATGCATCATTCATATAGTGGGCATTAACTTATAAATTTGATGTGTAGTTAAGGAATAGAAGCTCACCGCCTAGGCGTGTGGCCACAATTAGAGCTTCAACCAGGTCCGTTTATGGCTCACTTTTGGTTTGATCATCTCTTCTATTGTGATTTGGTTTGATAGGTAAGCGAACATGTAGAGTAGTAGATTTATCGTATCTTACTTCACATGAGTTATTTAGTTGATCATATTTTTGGATTAATAACCCTCGAGGATGAGATCCCTCGAGTTTGTTTAAAAAAACTCAAATCCAGATTATGATACCTTCAAGCCTAGTATATTATAATCCCTACCCAGAGCCATGTATATATAGATTTCTCAGTTTTTCAGTGAGATGTGAGACAAGAGAACAGTCGACTCACACGTTCCATTAGCAAGTGCACGTGCCAGTCAAAGCAGGGTCTGGATTGGTGAGCAGGCTGTTTCATTCCAAAAAGATCCTGACAACTCCACATTTTGAGTTCATCAAACCCAGAGAAGTGTGGAGGATTACGGGTACTGCAATGCAGCTCATGTCTAGAAATATGGATTCGAAGAGTACTGAAGGCACCTGTCTAAGAGTACTTGACTTCAATGCTCAAGGCTAGGAATTATACGGAGGATGTAGAGGGCTTTAGTATAATGGATTTCCCGAGCATGAGATAGTATGAAAATGCCAAGGCGTATGACAAGTAAAAATGGGACGTTGTTCAAGCCACGGCTTACAACTCCTGATTAGTGCCCTTATGAGTGATTTAAATACAAAAGAATATATTATTGATTTTATTTAACATGAAAATCATCTTCCATGTACCAGTTTGATTATTTAGTTATTTTTGAACCCGTAACACTTATTACTAACTTTTCCATATTATATATGTAGGTGAGAACTTGAATGACTGATTACTGTCGGGACCACATATGATCAGCAATGCAACATGAACACATGTACCTGTCGAGAATGAGTGAGGAAGTGATGCAATAAACTGCTATGAATGGTTGTGAATACATACTAGAATATTTTATTACAAGAAATGTTTGTGTAAATTAAAGAAATGATATGTGTGATGGCTATTATGAATATAATTGAACATGATTGAACAAATGGGGTAAAAACCCAACTCATAAAAAATTAAAGTTTATCATGATGTGAAAACTATATGAAAAATAAAATATTTTGGCAATGTTCTATGTTTTTATCGTTATATATATACTATTTGTTATTGACAGAGTGGTCCTTATTACACTTTTAGGGAAGACTCTATCTGTTTTCTCTAAAAAATCGTTGCTTTTTGAATTTTTAACGAGTTTGTTATTATTTTTAATATGGATTACATATTATATCATTCATTTAGAACAACATTAGAGCCTAAACATCTCATTAAGGCATTAAATATTTGCATCACCATCTTGAGTCGCCGATGGTATATCCTGGTTGGGTTGACCGAATTAAGTAGATAAGTGAACAGTTCGATCACCCGTAACATTTCTAGTTTAGTTCGCAAGTGAGCCGGATTGGGGTGTTACACCTACCATCTTGTTAACAATTTTTTATAGACAAAGAAGGAACTCTTATGAGTTCGGTGTGGTTGAAGAAGAGGCAGTGGGTTCTAAAGATTTTGATTTTTTTAAAATATTCGAAAGACAGTTCATTTTTTTACTCTTTAAATGCTTAGAAGAAGGTTTTTTGGGTTGATCTCGTTCTTGAATGTTTGAATTTTTATTATCCGTGTAGATTGGCTGTGAAAATTATTCTTGTTGGTCACAACTTTAATATTGTAAAAGGACGAAAGTTTGGTTTTTCCTGTATCAATTGAACTACTTTTTACAAATTTTGTCGAAAACATCTCTTTTTTTAAAAAAAATCAATTGGATGCTTTTATCTGTAATCCAAAGGAAAGTGGATAATATTGTTTTCGACGAGGAAAACTTCTAAGATATTATCTTGTCCATGGAAAAAATTAGATTTGATTTTTTTACTTGTTCTGCATTGTATAATTTCTACATAAATGGATGAAGCAAAAATATATATATATATATATATATATATATATATATATATATAATTGACATTTTTAATAGTATGTAACTTTGTGTTTTGTGATAAA
The DNA here is from genome assembly GCA_033002965.1 of Piper betle. Classification (NCBI taxonomy): domain Eukaryota; kingdom Viridiplantae; phylum Streptophyta; class Magnoliopsida; order Piperales; family Piperaceae; genus Piper; species Piper betle. The sequence goes on along the minus strand of JAURVB010014460.1, from coordinate 21,133 downwards.
TTTGTTTTTTTAATTGGTATTTTTTTCAATTCATAATTTAATTTTTTTTGGTAACCTGATAAAAATAATCACTATGATTTTTAAGATTAAATTGTAATGAATTATACAAAAATTAGGTCAGATAGATTAATTGTTGTAAAAAATAAATGATCGTATTATGTCTGTCCATTCGTGACCTGCTGTGGACAAACGCGTGAACATGGTCGGTGTAAAAAATTACGGACAATGCTGCATTCATAGACACCCCTAATTCTCAGACACCATCGGTATCTGATGTTTTTCCTTAAAACAACTAATTAAGGGTGAAAATCATATTTAAAATATTTTTTTCTCATAAATATTTTTTGTTTACCTCAAATTTGTAAATAAGTTTTCTAAGATATTTGTTTTGCGACGACCCGACCTTTTAACCCAAAATGCAAACTATTAGGCCTAAATCATATCTTTAAAAGTTATTAATGGAAATTGAATACCTATGATTAATTCTCACTAATTAATCAAACCCTAATACGTATCGAATATATGACTAATTTTTTAGGGGTCTTATAATTTACTCATCTGAAAAAATGTTGTCATTGAAATTGCTATCTAATACCTTAGCTTACAACATGTCCACCAAACTATCTAATATGAAATCAAATTGACTCTAATAACATTTATAATGACCCAATTTAAATTGTAAATTAATGAGCCTAAATTATTTCTTTAAAAATAATTAATTATAAGTAAAAATTTATAGTCCATTATTACAAATAAATTGGATTTTGCCTTATTAAAAATTGGATATGATACTAAATTTTTTAGTGGTCACACATTTTTATTAAAAAAATTCAAAGAAATGATAAGTATGCATTTTCATTACAAAGAAAAATTCAAAGAAATGATAAATATTTTATTGAATTATTGTAAATGCAATGGCACGATGGCAAGTGGTAATAGTTAATATGAAGGTTTTTTTAAAGATAATTTTTTACCCAAGCGCCTATGAAGTATGCATTTGTTTTTGGAGTGATGAACACTTTTTGTTTTCTTTTTTGTAATGATAGAAGGGAAAAAAGTTATCTTGATGGAGTGAACGAAGACCACATTCTGTGCCAGAACTTCTACATGGTATGCCTCTTCTTCATTAATTGACTAGTATTTCCTTCATTTCATATATTTTACCTTTCCCAAAGTCATTTACATTTTCTTCCCTCCTTTTCTCACTTTTCCAGTCTGCCTGTCATTAAACTCCCACTAGGGTTGCTAATTGAGCGAGCCAGCTCGTGAGCATTTAGCGTTCGGCTCGGCTTGACTCGACTCGAAACTCGACATTTAAATGCTCGACTCGAACTCGACTCGAACTCGAATCTTACGAGCCGAGCTTGAGCAAGGTCGTGTTCGACTCGACTCGACTCGGTTATAACTCGAAATCGACTCGAACTCGACTCGTAGCTCGATTCGAACTCGACTCGATAAAATAATATAACAATATAGTCTTTATATTATATTATATTATATTATATTATATTATATTATATTATATTATATTATATTATATTATATATATATATATATATGCAATATAATAACAAAGATGTAAGATAGTTGAGATGGTAAATATTTACCTTGATGACTTCAAGGTTGTGGGTTCAAACCACATTGGCCTCATTTTTTTTAAAGTAAAGTGCTTTTGACTTTCAATCGAGTTGGTTTCGAGCTCACGAACGAGCTCATAAAAATTAAACAGTTTAAGTATATTCGAGCTCGAGTCGAGCTCGAACACATAAAAGATATTCGAGTCGAACTCGAGCATGTATGTCCAAAACTCGTTCGATCTCGAGTCGAGTTCGAACGAGTTTCGAACTATTCGAGCCGAGCTCGAACACATATCGAGCTCGGCTCGCTCGCTCAATTAGCACCCCTAACTCCCACCATGATCTGTGTAATTCCAATAATTGCACCAAAGTTAAGTTTTAAAGTTTAGTACGTAAACAAATACGAAAAAATAATCTTTGCTAATAAAAGAGGGTGATTTAATATTTTTTTGGATATATATAATAAAACCTACACTCTTTGACTCTATTTTTTTGTAGATTTAATGGTTTTAATTATAGTGCTAAAAAACTAATCAAACGATTAAGATTTAGGAAAAAGGATCAAATGTTATGTACTCCAACGATGATCTAGTTTAAAGTATTTAATCTGTTATAATTTACTGTTCTTTCCTCTAATGTTAGAGCTTGAATAACTCAAAGATGTAAGATGAATAGCCAAGTCACTCCCACCGTCAATAGCATTAACAAGACTATTAGTAAGCAACTCTTATATATTAATAAAAAGCAAATTAGAAGATAAAAAGTAGGAATTAACCCATCAAAATATAATAAAATAAAAATAATATATTAAATTATTATAATCGAATTCTTACTTTTAATTAGAGTTTATGTCCAAAACCAGAGTCTATTATCTTCTGATTTGTTTTTTCTTTCTTCTGATTTAATTAAAAAATTATTTATAAAATCGGAATCTATTCTAATATAGGCTGCCGATGATAGAGTATCTAAGTATATAATGCTTTTTGCTTTATTTGAGCAGTGGTCATTGCAGGAAAATCAAGTTTTTATTTTATTTTCTTTTCTAATGCTCTTTAAATAGTCCACAGGGAGGTTGATTTGCAAACAAGGCCCAATGGGCTTTTACCTTTTATAAACAGTTAAGTTGATCTCATACATTATAGATGTTTTTTAGCCCAATGGCTATTCATGTCGTTGGAATGCAATTTGACATATTCAGTTCTTTCGACTAAAATTGGCCAATGTATAAATCTCCGGAGAAAGACCAACCCACCCAATTGTTTTTTACTAAACCACCCCACATTTCTCACCATCATTATGTTACGACATTCCACCACTTGAACTGCGAGACACTTAACAAGGATAAAAGGAAACGAAAATTTAAATGTGTGTATGACTATATATATATATATATATATATATTATAGTTAATAAAGTTTGACAAATTACCTACTTCAAATCAGTGCATATATCCTCGTATTGCTCTACCAAAGAAAATATATAATATCATTAAGATTATTCTTATATTCAATATCAAAATTAAATATATTAGTACTATTTGTAAATCTTCAATTTAGTTTAATCATTTTACAAAAAAAAAAGCAAGCTTGTCATTTTGTGTTTGGCTGGGGTCCTTATCAATAGTACTGGTCTATTGGAGGCTTGGAGATGACTCAAAATTATATTGGATGTAAGCCTAAATTAGATTAGACTTGGGTTAGATTAGACTTGGGTTAAACCCACTTGACAAAAAAATGAATTCCTTGGATATAATTTTTAATATAGGTGGATTGTAATATTCATGAGATTTTTCCACATTTAACACTTATTAGAGTAAAATATTTTAATATATTAGTGAGGATATACGTTTATACATCTTCAATTTGGGTTAACTATTTGTAGAGATGATTTAGGGTCGTTAGTTTACACATTGGTCAAGTCATTACAAAAAAATTTATTAGCTCATTTTACTGTTTCTTTTTACAAAGAAGTTGTTTAGTATCACACGTTAGACTTGGTAAATTAATACCCCCAATAATATTAAGGGTGGCGGATGGTTATAACTAGCTCAGTCAATGTAAAACCCCACCTTCGAGTTAGTATTTTACCCGCATGTAGTTTTGCCCGGTTCGGGTCAGTCTCAAGTCAGTTCAAATAAGTTCAAACCCTCCCAGTTTTCAGACTATGAGTATAAGGCCTAGATGACCGTATAAATATGTTATAGAGGTTGAGTATGTTCGACATGTAGATGATAGTTCCAGTTATGCTATAGCAAAGCATGAGTTATTAGTATATACATGAGGTATATAGATCATTTTTATAGGTTAACCAAGGTTTTAGGCCTAGATCTATGTCGTTGTAACATTTAATATCTGTTTGAAATTTTCAGGGTATTTCATTTACGTGTATCTCAGGGATTTCAGACTACCAGATTGCTCATGTGGGTCTAGCTTGATTTAAGTCAGAAATTTTCATCCGATTGAGTTCACAGTTTTAAGGCCGATTTAGCTATCTTGTCTCGATTCTTGCCTATCGAGTCACATTTAAGACTCGGGTCAATTTTGACTTTGGACGGTCTCAATCTGACCCTCCTATATATATATATTACATATACCCATAGGTGGGCCTTACTAAGTCCACGAGTTATTGGATGTTCTGATTGTGCCACATGCCAAGATCAGAGCCATCTACGTCAGCCCTAGCTTTACAAAGTTATTTTTCAGAGTTTTTCCTCGATTTTAGATAATTTCCACCCCTAGTACCACCGCTACTTTGACTTGCCGCTGGCGAGTCTCCGGCCCGTCCTTGGACACTGAAAGGCACCATCATGACCGCCTTGTGGCCAGCTATTGATCCATACCCCTCATCACTAACGGCACCGCCAAAGTCGCTGTCAGCGAAAACTTTTGTTTGTTGGTATTCCACCATCACCACCGTAATCGCCACATGCAACACCTTTTGTTTGTTGGTATTCCACCATCGCCACCATAATTGCCGCAGGCAACACCTTTTGTTTGTTGGTATTCCACCATCACCATTGCAGCTTGAGCCATTTTTTGGCATTGGCGAGCCACCTCCGGCCGATCCAACCACCCAGATAGTTTCCCCTCACCATATCTTCATTTTGAGACTATCCATAACCACTGCCATGGCCGTGATTGCCGTCGATGATGCCATATCAGTAAAGAATTTTTAATTGTGATTTTTCCTTATTTTTTAGGAATTATTATGAGTTAGTTATGATTTTTGACTCAAGTCGGAGTCGAGTCAAGTTCTATTTACGAGACAACCCCTGATCTTCTCCCCCGACCACTCGTTATCTTCCCCCGACCACTCGTTATCTTCCCCTGACCACTCGTTTTCACCCCTCGACCATTCGACCCCCCCCGATCACTCGTCTTCTCCCCTGACACCTATTTATTCCAAACCCTCGACGCCACCCCTTTACCTATCGCTGATTCCGCCACTGGTGATTGTCGCCAACCCTCCCACAACCTTTCTCGCCCAATGTAAAACCCACGATTCGAGTTAGGGTTTTATATTCAGAACCGGTCGGGTCGACCGTTATTTTTTTCGAGTTGAGTCAGTTTCAGGACACGTGTACCGAGCCGATGCTAGTCGCGTGTATGAGCTATGAGGGTCATGCGTACCCAAGTATATGATGATAACGTCATGAACATAGCAGAACAAAATGAGTTATCAGATATATGAGAGTATGCCAGTCATTTTTTTTATTATTTTTACATATAGTGGATCGTAGAATTAGTAGTAGGCCGTTACCGCGTTAGGATGCGTTCGGGCAGTCTGGGTGGGTTGTTAGTCATAGAGCATATCATTATAATGTTGTGTTGTTGTTGGATTTTACGGGATTTTTCCCAATTTTTATGAATTTTTTTAAGATTTAATACGACTTAGTTATTATACTTGACTCGAGCCGGAGACGAGTCAAGTAATATTTACGAGTTTGCCACTACACACACCCCCAACCTTTTCTCCCCCACGCCCAAACCCTCGTGCCGCGCCGCCCCTGTTTGCGCGCCACCGCCGCCGCTGTCGGCGCCGCCCGGCCGTCGACCGACGCCGCCCAGCTCGGCGACGCCGTTGCCGTGCTGCCCTGACCAGGTCCGGCCCCCGTCGGACCGCCACGACGCGAGGAAGCCACGCCGCGACGTCGCGCCCGCGTTGCGCTTCCGTCACCGATTCCGTCGCCGGCGACCAGCGCCGCCGCGATCGGTCACTCGCCTCAACACCCTCAGCCCTCCAGCGACCTTCCCCGACCGGAACGGGGGCATCGCCGCCGTGGCCGGCCGGATTTAGCGACCCAATGCCGCGGCCCTGTTTTAGTCGTTTTCCGGCGGGCCACCACCTCCGTTGGCCGCGTCGACCTCGTAGATGAGTCGGGGTCGCCGAGCCGGTTCCGAGGGTACCCAACACGACCCCTTTCCGACCAGTAGACGCCGCCGGCGATTGTCGCCGGAAAACCACCGGAAGTCGCCGGAAAACCGCAAGCCGCTGCCGGAAAACCGCCGAAAAATCGGAATTTCTGGGATTCGTCAGAATTCACCGGATCTTCTGCGGGGCTCACCCAGTGGAGCCCGATCGAGTTTCGGACGCCGATGAGCGCCAAATTTGAGCTCCGAGACGCGCGACGGAACCCTAGCCGTCGCCGATTGCCGACGATGTGAGGTATAATTACCTCCGATTGATTTATTTAAAATTGATTATTGTTAGCACAGCATGCTAGGACTAATTATTGATGTGATTAATGCTTAATTACAAATGAAGTGATAAGTTACATGATGTGATTGATAGTTTATGGAGGTTAAGTGGTTTAATGAAGTAAGTAAATTGAGCATGATAAGTTATTACGACAGAACTTAGAAAAACACGATAAGATTGGTATGAATAGGAGTCAGAATTTCTTTCATACTTATTGTTATATAATTGTTGATTGTTGTGGTAGATGTTGTATTGTGAGCGTGTTTAATCATAACGAGTTTGATCCATCATTTAGTTAGCGGGCGTTAGTATCTAGTTTTGATGTGTAGGTACGGAGTAGGAGCTCGCCGCCTAGGCGCAATGACACGCTTGGAGCTTCTACCAGGTCCGTTTAGGACTCGTCTGTTTTAATCTTTTCTATTGTATGTTTGATTTATTGTCTGCAGGACGGGTTAAGTGGCGTTTTATCGGATCCCACTTAACTCGGGCCATTTAATCGAACATTTTCCGGATTAATAACCCCTCGAGGATGAGATCCCTCGAGGTTGATTTCGAAAACAAGATCCACCAAAAGTTGCCTTCGGGCCTATTATGTAACTCCCTACCCAAGCCTATATATATATATAGTTTTCGTGTTTCTGTGAGACGAGAGATGGAGAAATCGACTGCACGTACCATGCAGAGGATGCCGTGACAGTCAAAGCGGGCTCTGGATTAGTGCCAGCGGACTGTTCCATTCCCGAGGGATCCTGACAACTCCGCGTTTGAGTTCCTCACACCCGGAGAACGTGGAGGTTTACGGGTACTGTTTAGTACAGCGCATGTCCGGACTTGTGGTTCAAAGGGTACTAAAGGCGACTGCCTGAGAGTACTCGGCCTTCGTGCTCAAGGCCAGGAGAAATATGGAGGTAAGGAGAGGGCTTAGGATAAAGTTTCACGAGAAGTACTGAAAAAGAAGTGCTGAGAGTAGCACAGTACCAGCAGCAGTAAGTTCGGGATGCTACCGGGTCTGCAGCCCAGTGGCTCCTCAGTAGTGCCCTTCAGAGTGTTCTTGAGGAAGTATATGGTTTTCTTTCATATGAGAGTTTGCTCTCATAGCCAGTTTGTTATAGTTATTTTATTTTCCGGACCAGTAACGCTTGTTACTGACGTTTTTCTTATACTATATGTAGGTGATAATCACGAGATGGATGAGCCAGCTTGGACGGAGGAGCAATGAGGTCTTGTGCACACACATGTTAGATTTCTGAATGTTTAATATTGTATTATTATGTTATTATTTTGTGAATGACATGATTAAATGTTTGATGACATGATAATGACATGAAATGAAATGATCAGAGTAGCGCAGCAAAAGTGTGATGGGTTAGGACCCAAAGTTCAGAGAATGATGAATATAGTAGATTAGAAGTTTGTGTGAATGCTATTGTTGCTATGCGTATATATGTTAGAATATACGATTTTGACAGGGTGGCCCCTAATTGCATTTTTAGGGGAAATTCTGTCCCTTTCGTTTTAGAATTTTTACTAATTTTGATTGTAATTGTGATGGTGTGAAATTTAATTTGCATGTCATTCATGTAGTACCATGTTAGGATTTTGCGCATTTATTCATTCATGATGGATCGTATCTTCATCTTAAGACGCCGAGATTGGATCCGCATGAGTTAGGTTCGGGTTAGCCGACCTAACCGGGGCCTGTAACATGCCGGTTCGGTTCACGAGCGTGAACCGGATTTGGGGTGTTACACCCAAAGCAGAGCCTAGTGCCGCCCATCTCGGCCGGATCTTTCGCCGAACTCATCCAGTCAAACCCGATTGAACTTCAGACGCTATCGAGCGCCGAATTCGAGCTTCGAGATACCTTAGCCGTCGCCCATTACCGACAACATGAGGTATAATTAACTCCAACTTAATTAATTAAAAGTGATAATTATTAACACAACATGATAAGATTAATGAATTGATGAGTTTGCTATGTTATTATAAATAAAAATATGAAATTTGCTTGATTGAAGTGTACTAAAACAAGTGTTAAGGAACTAATTAGGTAAACCATATAATTATTGTAATCTAATACAATGTAGCATAGGAAAACTTATGTGTGATTGATATATGATGTAGTGTGTATCTACTATAGGATATTTGATGCATCATTTAGTTAGCAGGTGCTAGCTTCTAGATTTGATGTGTAGGTATGGAGTAGAAGCTTGCCGCTTAGACACGTGGACACGATTCGAGTTTCTTCTAGGTCCATTTAGGACTCGTTTCCTATTTTACACTATATTCTATTGTGTATTATTTTATTACTTGCAAGACGAATTAAGTGACATTTTATCGAATCCCACTTAACCCGGGCTATTTAATCAAATAATTTTATGGATTAGTAACCTTCAAGGATGAGATCCCTCGAGTATGATTTCGAAAACAAGATCCACCACAAGTCTTATTATGTAAATCCCTTCCCAAACCTATATATAGTTTTATCGAGTTGTCAGTGAGACCAGAGATGGGAAAACTAATTCGTACGTACCATGAGTGGGCGCACGTGCTAGTCAAAGCAGGCTTTGGATTAGTGAGTGGGGTGTTCCAATCCCAAGGGATCCTGACAACTCCCGTTTTAAGTTCCTCACACCTGGAGAAACATGGAGGTTATGAGTAATGTTAGTACAATACATGTCCGGACTTGTGGTTCAAAAAGTACTAAAGGTGACTGCCTGACAATACTTAGTCTATGTGCTCAAGGCCAAGAGAATTATAGAGGAAAGAAGAGGGCTTAGGATATACTAGTAGTCCCGAGGGACCGGAAAATGAAATGATAAAATGTCGAGAGAGGCATTAGCAGTTGTAGAGCAGTTAGTTCGGGATGCTCCAGGTCTGCAGCCCAATGGCTCCTCAGTAGGTGCTCTTCAGAGGGTTCTGGTGAAGTATATGAATGTTTTCCATCATATGAGAGTTAGCTCTCATTGCCAGTTTGATATTATTTATATTTTGGAGCAATAACACTCACTACTAACGTGTTTTTATAATATATGTAGGTGATGAGCATGAAATAGATGTGCCAGCCTAGACGGAGGAGCATTAATGTCTCTTGCATAGACATGTTAGATAATAGAATGTTAATGTTTTGTTGATGTTGTCATTATATTGAGAATGATGTGATGTTATGCAAGCTATGATAATATGATGTGGTATGATATTTGCTTTAATAGCAGAATTTCTAATTGTGACATTTGAATACATAGGTTTTAGTAAATATGTTTAGATATTGAATATATACAACACGTGGGTTTAGAGATAGAATTTGATCTGAAATGTGAATAGAATGCATAGGTGGGTCAATACCCAAGCTTCAAAATGATTATATAGCAAATTAGAATGTTGTGTGAATGAAAATGTTTGATATATATATATATATATATATATATATATATATATATATATATATATACTATACTACTACTACTACTACTACTACTACTACTACTACATGGATGATATGTCAACCAATTCACATACCAAAATAATTCTAAGGAAAATCGATAAAAATTCGTAAACTAAGATGACTTTGTTAAATCGACATGTATAAACATATATATATTTATACGTGTCGATTTAATAGAGTGGCCCTTAATTACACTTTTAAGGGAGACTTTGTCTGTCTTAGTTTATGAATTTTTATCAATTTTCCTTAGAATTATTTTGGTATGTGAATTGGTTGACATATCATCCATGTAGTAGCATGTTAGGATTTTTGTGCATTCATCCATGCATAGCGATCGACATCTTCTATCTCAAGATGCTGAGAGTAGAACTGCATGAATTGGATTTGGATTAGCTGACCCAACCAGGACCAGTGACATCCCGGTTTGGTTCCCGAGTATAAACCGGATTTGGGGTGTTACACTGAATTGCCGCCAACACTACTTATTTCCACCCCTAACACCGTCGCCGGTGAGTCTCCGGGCCATCCCCGGCCCCTGAACAGCACCATCATGACCACCTGGATACCGGCTTTTGATCCATACCCCTCATCACTAATGGCACCGCCGCAGTCGCTACTGGCAACGGCTTTTGTCTGTTGGTATTCCACCATCGCTGCCACAGTTCAAGCTATTTTCTGGCACCGATGAGCCACATCTGGCCGATCCAACCACCCAGATAGCTTCCTTTCATTGATATCTTCATTTTGAGATTATCCATGACCATTGTCATGGCAACAATCGCCACCGGCCATGCCACCACATCCAGTGGCAATTTCGCCCCTTTTTGGCCATTTATTGGCTAGTAGCCAGCTGGAGTTCGCCAATCACCGCTGCCATCACCTCTACTTCAACGCACCCTTTATCAATCGCAACTAGCGGCAGCCTCCACAACACCAAAGTCGGCATTTTCTGCCAACGGGCACTGCACACTCCGTCAAACCCGTTTGCCTATGTTCACGTCTGCCTACCCGACCCTGTTCTCCTGCTCACCAACCCATTTGCCTGTCCGTGTCTGTGCCGCATCCATCAATGCAAACCAACCCAACCCACCCAGCCCACTAGTTTATTTGACCCCGACCAAGCTGACATGGCCTAACTCGGTTCGGTTTAATTCAATTAACCCGATTGAGCTCAATTTCAGCCCGTTTTAAGGCTGTTTTTCGACTTTTTTTGGTAATTCAAAAAGCCCTATATTAATTTAGATGCATATCCATACTATTTAACATATTTTGACATTAAAAGTATTTTTATTTATTTATTTATTTATCTATTTATTTAATCATTATTGTTTATTTATTTTTATTTATATGTTTATCATATATGATGAATGTTTACATGATTATTTATTATTATTAATGATATATTTACTTATTAATATTAGTCTTATTTTTTATACTAAATTGTATTTATTTATTTTTATTTATCTATTTGTTCATTGCATGTATGTTATTATTTATTTGTATTTAATTATGTATTCCGTATTTGGTAGCTATGATGTTATTATTATTTATGATAAATTAATATTTAGTCTTTATTTATTTATTTATCAAATGATTATGTATGTATTTATTTATTTATTTATATGTTTACTAACACGAGTATGTGATATTTAATTGTCTTTAGCCGTGTATTTATTAGTATAATAATATTATTATTTTATTATTAGAGTATTATTTATTTTTAGGTATTTATTATTTATCTATTTATTCATGAGTGTATATATATTTATTTATTACTTGTTTATTTGTTATTTTCTCTATTATGCATCGATTTGTTTGCTAGATGTTTAGTTGTAGGTTTATTTAGCATTGTTTTTTTACTAAGATGTATTGATAATGTGAGCACACACCACGAACATTCATTATATAGAGATGATAGTATATTACATAATAGTGGGTTTTGATGTAGGTTTCGGAGTTCGAACTTGCCGTCGATAAGCCGTATCGCTTGAAGCTTTGACCATAGTTCCATTAGGATTTTCTCAGTTTTTATCATTATGTTCAATTGTTGATTTGATTTCTAAATCGTATGATGTGTTAAATGGCTGTTTTATCCAACCCCACTTAACGTGGGCCATTTAAACTTATTTTACTTCTATGATTGATAACCATTGAGAATGAGATCCCTCGAGTAAGATTTCAAAAACAAAATCCACTGCAAGTTGTATTTGGGCCTACGTATATAATTCCCTTCCCAAACCTATATATAAATTTATCGAGTTTTTAGTGAGATAAGAGGTTGTGAAACCGATTCAAATGTACCGCAAGCGATGCTCGTGCAGCAGGGCTTTGTATTGGTGAGCGGGCCGTTCCATTCCCAAGGGTTCCTAACAACTCTATATTTTGAGTTCCTAAAACCCGGAGAAGTGTGGAGGATTATAGGTATTGTAATGCAACGCATGCCTAGATTTGTGGATTCAAAAGGTACTAAAGGTGCTTGACTGAGAGTACTTAGCCTTTGTGCTTAAGGCCATGAGTTATACGAAGGATGTAAGGGCTTTAGTATAATGGATTTCTTGAGTGTGGGATAGTATAAAAATACTGAGGCATCTAATGAGTCAGAATGAGACACTGTTCAAGCCGAGGCTTATGACTCCTAATTAGTGTCATTATGAATTATTCTAATGCAAAAGAATATATAATTGATTTTATTTAACATGAGAGTCATTTCTCATGTGCTAGTTTAATTATTTAGTTATTTCTGGACCAATAACACTTGTTACTGATGTTTTCGATATTATACATATAGGTTTTGTGATCCCGAGTCGACTTTGGTGGGAGGATAGATAAACGTTACATACATTTGAACTAAACACAGTTATTTTCTTTCATATTTTTACTTATATTTGATGTATTTTAACGCTTACTTAGTAATGTCTTTCATTCTTAAGACGCAAAGTGGGTTATTTTGATGTATATTATTGATTGAGTCTTATAGATTAGAAACTTTAGATATGACTTGACACAATCATAGCATTTCTGATTCGATTTTTAGGTGAACCAAAATCGGCTTGTTACACTCAAGGCAAACTATAATCTCTAAAAAGAGAGGGTGACCTTTTTATTATTGAAAAAGCAATAAACAAATAAACGAAAACATGGGAAAGCATACCTTAAAGAATATTAAGTGTTCATTTAGTTGGCATGAATGAATGAAATATAAGTGAACTTACTAAAAATGAAAAAGTTCACCCCTATTCCCCGACCCTCACTGGTTAATTTGGCAGCGTGCAGCTAGAACTCAAACCACCCTTGGTCAAACTAGTTGCCAAAAAAATATATTAACACATGGGCTGCCATTCCAACCGTCAATCAAAAGAAAATTATTTCACCTTGACAACCGACTCTAGCCAAGTGTGGCTAGATCTGACTACCATCCAGTTGCCCCCGGCTGGATCCCACCGTCAACATCTGAATTGGCCACTAGTTTAATTTTTATTCTTTTTAAAGATTTGATCTAATCTGTCGTTATAATTGGATTACCTAATTTGAGTGGCTCAAAAAATTAAGGTTTCTTGAGCCATTGCTAAGGAAATCTTTTTCCACACACCCTACCACCCCCACACACGTACGCGTGCACACACACACATACATAAAAAAATAATAGCTTGTGAAATTTTTTAAATTTGTAAACTTTGTTAACTTCTTCCTTGGCCGTCAATTTTCAATCTGACAGTCCACATTAAGTAGTTATGGATGAACATTTTAAAAGTTATCTATAACTACTCATACCATGACTCCTCAATCTGAACCATTGAATAAAAAATTAATAGTCACAATGAAAAATTACAATGTTCACAACTAGAAATAGGTTCATACTTGTTTAATTTCTGGGCACGCGTGTGTATTACATATATATATATATATATATATATATATATATAGGAAAAAGATAACTGAGGGAAACTTCTAGAAAATTTTCCTACAATCGCCTTGATCTAGACCGTCGGATATAATATGATGGCCTAGATATATTTTCTTAAAAAATCCTAACCATCCCCTCCTCCCTCCCACGGTCGTCCACTCCACTGCCCTCACCGTCCGCTGCCACTGTGCTCCCCGGCCGGCGCCCGCGCCCACCGCTGAGCCCCCGCTAGAGCCCTCCACCGAGCTCATGCCCTTAGCCGTGCTCACCCCCTTGCGTCCCCATCCGTGTTGACTGAGGACCTCCGTCGCAAGTGTGGGCCCGGTGACGAGGAACAACGGCGGTCCATTGAGCGTGGGCACAGGCATGGGTGTGGTGGAGGGAGGCATACGGCGTGGCGGTCATGGGCGTGGTGGATGAGCAAGGAGGCGGGGGTGCGGCGACGAACAAGAGGGCAGGGGCATGGCGCGGGCAGGGTCGAAGGGGTGTGGAGGTCCTGAGGGGCACGGCAGCGCGGGTGGGGTCGCAATGCAGTCCTTATTGTCGCTGCGCTCGTCTTGTACTGGCTCCTCTTCTCCATCACCAATCTCGTTGCTTGCATGGAGCAGCTTTTGCAGCGTGTCGACAAGCTTCAGAACCAGGATTAATCGGTTCCTATCCAACATTAATGTTTTTTTTCTGTTCTTCTCAGAGAAACTTTACTGTTTCCCTACCCGTTGTGGTTAATCTACAATGTTTTGTGCAGCATCTGACGGCAATATTAGCATTCTACATGATTTTCCCATGCCTAATACCGATCTTTGAATAATATGATTTTCTCTACTTCATGCTATACATAACCTTTTCCAAGGCAATTCAGGCAGCGCTGAACTCTGTATACAACACATCATAACAATAGTTAATTGACCTGAAAACGAGGAAGAAATGAAGTGGGAGAAAATAAGAATGGAGATTTAATCTGATGTGGAACTTAAAACGATGAGCATTGATAAATACGAGGAGGATGCGCATGAGCAGATTGATTCAAAACCCAACTAAATTTAAAACTAGAACAAATTAAAAATCAAGAAAAAATGAAAAAATAAAAAAGAACATAAGTTTCAACTATCAATTTAGTGTCCTGCATAAAAACAAAAAACAAACGGTTAATGTCATTTCAAAGCTTTCATGTCATTTAGACAACATATTCAAAATTGTGGTGGTTTAATGACAAGCTTTGGAAAAATGATGCTTATTATATATCATCGAGCAAATACAATCGCACAAATATTATATTTTTCAATTCTTGTAAACATCATGCCTGGTATATAAAAATGCAAAACAAAACGGATTGTTTTTAGCAAAGTCAACTAGACAACCTTTTTCTAATTCTGGCAATAGAACTAGATGTATTTTTAGCAAAATACATTTTGATCTTTGGGCCCTACTCCTATTTTGTTGACTGAGAATTATAAATACTATGTTACTTTTGAGGAAGATTACACGAGATTCATTTGGTTTTACCCTCTTCAGTTAGATACTATATCACTCTTGAGCAATGTTTTCTCTTCTTGTTATATTTGATCAGCAAGCCTTTCCCTTTGCAGACCCTAATCAGCAATCATCTCCATCAACTAGCTCACAGTTTACTACGGATGTCGAGTTTGCACCTAGGCCTTACTTAGCTGCTCCGGTGGTCACCGAAAATCTACTAAAGATAATCCTATAGAAGAGTTCACAGCTGATTTAAACTTACCATCTCAGCGGCTATCAATGCACTCTCATTCTGAGGACACCAGATCATTGCTCAACCTGATTCAGCTTCTCTAAATCCAATGGTGACTCGATCAAAAGTGGGCATCGTCAAACCTAATCCAGACCCTAATCCAGGCTTGCTTGGAGAAATGAAAGAAGAGCTCAATCTTCAGGCATGTCTCCATCAAAATGGTTACAAAGCATGTCTCCACCAATGACCAACCAGCTGACATTTTCATCAAGCCTCTCCTACCTTCAATCCTTTGCGCGAATTTTGCTGAAACTTGGCATTGCTACCATGTCAAGTTTGCCGGGGACTGTTAAGAATTTGAATTAGAGTTAACCAGCTGACACACAATGTACATGAAACGAACAAGAAAAAAAACTACCAGATGCCAACTAAAACATTTAGATAGCAATATAATCAAACAAACCAATAATAATAAAGGAAAATAACACATATTATCAGCTCACAGTCATACGCCATCGCCACCGGGGAGAGGAGGCCAAGGAGGGCGTCATGTCGGCTGTGGAGACGTAGCGGGCAGCGGCGGAGAAGGGAGGTGGGAGAGGATGCAGGAGCGGACGCTTGAGGCAAAAACGCTGGCTTATAGAGGGATTTCATTGCCAGGTGCTGTAAAAAAATGAAGCACAGCCAAGGCTGGGCTGCCCTATGTATAACGGCTGGAATCAAAACCCACCATAAAAATAAAACAAAGCCGGAGGAAGCAGTGTTTCCGCTTCCTCTGTTTCCTGCCGGCGAGTCAATCACCGCTGCACGCTGCACGCTGCACGGCCGGGGGCTCACAGAAAAGCGCCGCCCCTCAAACCCCTTCGCCGCTCGCCGTCAATCCGCCGCCAGCTTGCCTCAAGATCCGCCGGCGGCCCCTGTTAGCCAGAAAACAGAGGTTCCTCTATTTGCTTGCCTCAAGATCCGCTCCGTCTCCACCGCCAACGCCGTTGCCGCCAACGCCGACAGCCTCCTCGTCCCCCTCTCCCTCGACGGCGACGGTGAGATCCGCTCGATCGTCGACGAGATCCGGGCAGAGGGGCCGTGGCAGTGGTGGCAAGGATGCGAGCTGTGCAGAGGGGCCGCTTGGATGTGCTGCACGGCGACCCCAGGCGTACGCCGTCCAGGCCTGGGGAAGAGTCGGGAAGGCAGCGAGCGGCGGGCGGCGAGGTCGCCGGTGGTGGGGCAGCAGCGGCAAAACAGAGGGGGAAGGAAAGGGCAATGACAATTTTGTAATAAATATTTGACTCGCTCCCGACTTTGAATCAATATTACGAAATGAATTTAAAAAATAAAATAAAATAATTTCGTAATAAAAATTTGACTTCCTCCCAACTCGAATTAATATTATGAAATAATTTTTTTAAAAATATATAATTTTGTAATAAAAACTTTGACTCGCTCCTGACTCGAGTCAATATTACGAAATACATCTCGAAAAATTTGAAAAAAATAAATTAAAATACCATAAAATAAAATAAACCATTAGAACTTGATTAATTTATTTTATGGTATTTTACTATATTTTTTATATTTTTCGGGTTATATTTTATAATATTGACTTTAGTCGGGATCGAGTCAAGTTTTTATTACAAAATTGCCATTGTTTCATTTTCTTCACCAACCCTATTTTCTCCCCCACCGCTCAATGGCAATTTCGTAATAAAAACTCGACCGCTCCTGACTCAAGTCAATATTACGAAATATATCCCAAAAAATATGAAACAAATATAGTAAAATACCATAAAATAAAATAATCAAGTTATAATAGATTACTTTATTTTATGGTATTTTAATATTTTCTTTTCATATTTTTCAAGATGTATTTCAGAATATTGACTTGAGTCTAAAAGGAAATGGGCATGGGTAGTTTCATAATAAAAATTTGACTCTCTCCAAACTGTAATCAATATTATAAAATAAATTTTAAATATATATATAAAATAATTTTATCATAAAAACTTAACTCGTTCCCAATTTGAATCAATATTAAGAAATAAAATTTTAAAAATATATAAAATAATTTCGTAATGAAAACTTGACTCGCTCCAAACTGTAATCAATATTATGAAATAAATTTTAAAATATATATATAAAATAATTTTATCATTAAAACTTAACTCTTTCACAATTTGAATCAATATTAAGAAATAAAATTTAAAAAATATATAAAATACTTTCGTAATAAAAATATTACGAAATAAATCCCAAAAAATATTTAAAAATTCAAAATTAAAATAAAATAATCGAATTCTAATGAATTATTTTATTTTATGGTATTTTAACCTATTTTTTCATATTTTTCGAGAGGGGTAGTTTTAAAATAAAAACTTGACTCGTGCCCGACTTGTATCAATATTATGAAATAAATCTCAAAAAATATGAAAAAAATAGAGTAAAATACTATATAATAAAATAATCCATTAGAAATAGATTATTTTATGTTATGTTATTTTATTATATTTTTTATATTTTTGGGATTTATTTTGTAATATTGACTCGAGTCGGGGACGAGTCAAGTTTTTATTACAAAATAACCCCCCCTTTATTTTCACCCCCTATCGATCGCCCCTCTCCTCTGCTTTTTCCCTGCCACCGCGACCGCCGGTGAGTTCGCCACCGCCGTCACCTACACCACCACCGGCCGTACTGTAACTGCCTACTCACATGACTCCCAAGCCAATGCCTCTCGCCGGCTATGCTGCACCACACTAATGGAGAAACAGAGGAACCAAAAACAGAGGGGCGGGGGAGGGGGTGGGGCGGGGCGGGGTGGGGGGCGCGGGGGAGGGGCGCGGGGCAGAGCAAGGGGGGGGCGTGGGGCGCGGGAGGAGGGGCGTGGGGGCGGAGCAAGGGGCGCAGGGCAGGGCGAGGGGCACGGCGGGGGGTGAAAGCAGGGGAGGGGGGAAGGGTGGGGGCGGGGCGGGGGGCGCGGGGTAGAGCAAGGGGCGTGGGGCGGGGCGGGGGCGCGATGGGTGGGGGACGACGAAATTTCGACTGCAATTCTTGTAGAAATGATGGGAGCATGATAAAGTTTGTTCTGGACCTGCTTCAAAGGCATCTGACTAAATGCCAACCATCCGCAATAATTGGTCCATCAGATTTGAGACTGCTTTCGTATGCATTTGGATATTTGTCTGTTCTTCATTTTCACCATTTTCATGTGATGAAATGTGGTAGGAATCAAATAATTTGCACCAGCATTGGTCATGAAGAGCACCAATTATTATTTTTTATAACATGAAAAGTATAAATATGCATCATTGATAGCATAAGCTGTGAATGTTTGTAAGTCTAGTCTATAAGAGGCTCTAACCCTAACTAAGATTTTATGAAGTAAAAGATGTAAATATTCATGAGCGGCATAAGTTTGTGGGAGCAATTGACAATTGTTCACTACACTATACTTGTCAAATAATTTTTGAATAAAAGGCCGATGATCACACCACGATTAAAATGAAGGTGTGACCTGTGTGCTGATGTATGTACTAGAGACGGAAAACTTTTTCTCACGCGACAATGCAGGCGCCCCAGGATGCGCCCTTGTAAAAAGTAACCATGTGAAGTAACGGGAGAAAAAGGAGACAGAAACGTTGACGGTTTTTAACTTTTAACAATCGCCCTTTCTTAACTAAGCTATTAAGCTGCGAATACCAAAGCCACTAAAATTATAAATAATGTCAAAATCATCACAAAAATTGCTCTATATCAAAATAGGCAATATACAATATAAGCCCATTTAAGATCACCCTATGCAAAAATTACAGAAGAATATGCAAAAAATTACATGAGAATAAGCCCTATTGGCACTTTCACTCATATGTTAAACAAATGCCTAAAATTTCCAAGTACGGATGAGAAAACCCAAAGATAGAGGCATTAAGAAGAACAAGTAGGGAAGGGAATAAGAATAGAGGAGAAGGGTTTGTGCCACTGTGCAGAGGAGGGAGATAGGGGGAAAAGGAAAAAAATCCAAATATTTGCCGTTCCATCTTCTCTTTTCCCTCCATTTTCTTTTGTTCCCTTCACTATTGGTGGAATCGGTTGATTTAAATCGGCTTGGGAGCGATCCAAGCCGATTTAGGCGTCGAATCGGTTGGAGCTAAATTGGGCTCGGAATTGGCCGATTCACCCCGATTCCGACCGATTCAAAACCGATTTGGAATCGGGGTGAATTGGGAAGAATTAAATTTTATAAGTAAATTACTAAAATGTCCTAGATATAATATTGAATATATTATTTAAGCATGGGTAAAATTAGAATTTACATTTTAAAAACCTAAAATCACCCCGATTCCGCCCATCCACCGCCGCTAATCCCTCCCTTTGCTGCTGCCGCTAACCTCGCCTCCACCCTCTAACCTCGCCTTTGCCCTCTGACCTCGCCCATCCGCCACCGACGTCGTTCGTCTACCGCCGCCGCCTCTCTAAAGTTGCAATTTTTGTTTGAAATTTTTCATCAATGTGCAAATTTCTTTTTTCCTGTAAATTTTGATTGTTTTTGCAATTTGTATGATTCCTTTGCTGATTCCTTTATATGATTCCTTTCATAGAACATAGCATGTTTGTTGATTCCTTTACCGCCTTTTTAATTAGTTATGCGTTGCCATGTGTTCTTGGTTGTAGGACTTGATTGTTGTCTGAATAAAAAATTTAATGTTGTTCTTAGCTACCGTGATTTGGATCTGTTTGTAATTAAATGTGGTTGCTGGTTTTAGGATTTGATTGTTTTATAAATAAAAAATTAGTGCTAATCTTAGTGATTGATTAGCTAGAGTGGTTTGGATCATTTTGTATCTCAATCTGGTTGCTGGTTTTATAAAAAAAACAAGAAACCTGGTTGGTGATATGCGAACATGTATGTGTCCACTTTAGAACTGATTTAATATATATTTCCATTTTTATAACTGATTTGGAACTCTAGAAACTTGCTAGGTCCAATTTTTTTTCTGATGTGGGCTTAAATGATTCGAGTCTAATCTTTAATTTTAACTGTTTGGTTGACAGCTTATTTAGCTGTTGTGACTAACTTGTTGAATCGTTGTCTGATCTCTGTGCTGAGCCAATCAGTTCATTCATATGTCATGTCCAATTCCCTACTAGTTATACATGCTATGTTCTATGAATATTCATATTGTGTATATATTATCTAAATTATGATGTTTGATCTCAATTATAATGGCAATCACTTAGATTTTGAATTTAGCGGTTACTGTATATTTTATCAGTATCAAATTTGTCATAGGGAAGATGGATATTGGTTGGGAATATGGCACACTAGTTGATGCATCTAAGAAGCAAGTCACCTGTAACTTTTGTAAAAAAATCATAAGTGGAGTGTTTATCGCTTCAAGCAACATATTGCTGGAATTAAAGGAAATGTTGCTGTTTGTAAGAAAGTTCCTGAAACAGAAGTACAAAAAATGAAAGATTATTTCAAAAGTGTGGAAAAGACCAAAAAGAAAAAGAAAGGATTAGAGAAGAAATAGCTTTATATGGTTTGAATGACTCGGATATGGAAGAGATAGAAGTTCGGGAGCAAAGTGTTGGGTGCTTTAAGTCTACTGAAAATAGGAAGACATTTTTGTTGAAAATGAGAAGAAGAATCCACCAAAGCAAATGAGAATTTCTACGGCCATAGAAAAGAAAGCAAAAGAGCAATTGCACACAGCCATTGCTCGATTCTTCTATCACTGTGCCATTCCTTTCCATGTTGTAGAGTCACCTTACCTTCATAAAATGATTGATGTTGTAACACCCCGTTT
>JAURVB010014458.1:0-38462 GCA_033002965.1 Piper betle | reverse complement strand
ACACGTGCCCGCTCGCGTAGCACGGTAGTCGGAATTCCCTCATTCAATCTCTCACTCGAAAAACGCGAAAACTATACATATATATATGTGTATAGGCCTAGGTTGGGATTGATACAATAGGCCCGAAGGCACCGTGAGCTGGATCTGAAGTTCGAAAACAAACTCGAGGATCTCATCCTCGAGGGTTATTAATCCGAAAAACTGTTGGCTAAATGGCCCGAGTTAAGTGGGATCCGATGAAACGCCACTTAACTCGTCTTGCACGTGATAAATCAAATACACAATAGAGTAGCGTAAAAACAGAGAACGAGTCTTAAACGGACCTGGTAGAAGCTCCAAACGGGTCCACGCACCTAGGCGGCGAGCTCCTACACCGTACCTACACAATCAAGCTAAAAACTAACGCCTGCATGATGAATCACACATCCTATAGCATGCACACACAATCAACACAATCACGCATCAATCAACACACATCAACCTATATCAATTCTAGCAACTCTACTTAGGCTAGTTTGCATTAGATCATGATCATTACCTAGTTACCCTAATTAGTTTCTTAGCCTCCATTTTTAACACCACTCAATCAAACAAATTTCATATTTTATCCTTAATCAAATCTACATTTATATATATTATTATAACACGCAATTCACCAATCCTAGCATGCAATTCTAATAATCAATACTTTCAAATAATTAAGTTAAAATAAATTATACCTCGCGTCGTCGAAAATCAGCGACGGCTAGGGTTTTCGTTTCGTGGCTCGAAACTCGAATTTGGCACCTAGCGGCGTCCGAAGTCCGATCAGATTGGACTGGGTGCGTTCGGCGGATGATCCGGCGAATTTCCCACAAATCCAATTTTCCGGCGGTTCCAGCAGTTTTCTGGCGAGTGTCGGCGGTTTTCCGGCGATGTTTTGGGACGGGGCAATCAGAGGGTCTATCGGCACCAGCTCGACGAGCTTGGTCCAATGGTGGTGTCAAACAGGGTAGCCGGGGCGGCGATGGCTGTCGGCGACGGCGTCAAAAATGGGTGGCGGCGGCGGCGTGCTCCGATCGGGGCTGCGGCCGGCCTCGACGGCGGTCGGGATGATGGGGGAAACGTCGGCGACGGCGAGGGGTGGTCGTCGGGGTCACAGCGGCGGCGGCGTGGCCCGGACGGCGGCGATTCTACGAGGGAGGGCGTCGCGGCTTGTGGGGCGATTCCGGCGTCGTGGTGGCGAGGCGGTGGCCGGGGTGGGTCGTGGTGGCACGACGACTGCACGGCGGGGCGGGCGGCGTCGATCGGAGGCTGTACGACGTCGGCGGCGGCGGCAGCGGTGACGAGCATAATGGGCGGCGCAGGGTTTGGGAGGGTAGGTGTCGGGAGGGAGAAAAATACCCTCAACGTGGCAAACTCGTAAATAAGTATTGACTTGATTCCTACTCGAGTCAAAATAATAACTAGTTCGCAATAAATTCTGCAAAAAATCTAGAAAAATATAGGAAAAATCCCGTAAAATTAGACAAACACAGCAACATCCAAATGATATGTTCTATAACTAATAACCCATCCAAATATAATCTAACACGTCCTAACACATTATTCAGCCTAAAACTATTTCTACGATCAAACATATAAAAAGAAAAAAATATTGCATACTTTCATATATTCTGATAACTCATTTCTCACCATCTTCTCGACGTTATCATCATATATTCAGGTACACGACTCTCATCGCTCATAACTCACAGCTGGCCTCGACTCAGCACACGGTTCATAAACTGACTCGACTCGAACCAACGGTTGAACCGACTGGTTCGGTAACGTAAAGCCTGACTCGAGTCACGGGTTTTACAATCGGAATGTCTGATAACTCGTGGTTTAGTGGGACCAGCCTATGGGTATATGAAATATATATATATATATATATTTATATATGGACAAAAAGCTTTGATCGAGATTGTCCAAACTTGAAACAAACTCGAGTCCTGAAATTGACTTTATAGGTGGGAATCGAAGCAAGAAGGGTAAATGGGCCTCGAAACACTAAACGCAATCAAGCTGGGCTCACAAGGCACAGTACGATGGTTTGAAATCCCTATGTTGCATGCAATGAGATACTCAGAAAATTCCAAACGAATACTAAATGCTACAACGCCTAGTTCTAGGCCTAAAATCCTGGCTAACTCATAAAAACCATATGTGTACCTCGAGCCTACACTATTAACTCATGCTCTACAATATCATAACTGAAAATATCATATGCATGTCGGGCATACTCAGCCTCTATAACATGCTCACATGGCCATTTGGGCCTCATACTCATATTTTTAAAACTGTTTTGTATCGAGTTCACTCGAATCCACTCGAGACTGCCCGAACTAGACAAAACTAAAATCGGGTAAAACCCTAAGCTAAACCTGGGGTTTTACAACCTCTCCCTCCTTATAAAAATTATATCCTTGAAATTTCTTACATTAACTAACAGTAGGCATATGTTTTTCGTTTCTGTAGTAGTCACACGCTTCTAAACTAATGAGGTTCAAATGACCCAAAGAACCACTATCTCTCCTCAAGTCTATGGGGACTCATAGTGAGGTTTGACACATGTCTCATCCGCTCTTCAGTGGTGTGTGACCTACCATCCCGTAATGATTTGTAGCACTAATTTGGACTCACATGACTACTACCGTTGTGGTAAAATCTTAAGGAAAGCTGTCAGTTAAGATGAGCATACCTGGTGTCCCTCTATCTGATTTGCATATTCTGACTGAAGTCTCGTCCGCTCAGGGTAAAGGCTCAATCCTATGTCTCAAGGTAACAACCTATTTGTATTGGCAAAGCACAAGGAAAACACAGTCTCCGTAAATGATAATCCCTCAACTCATCATATATGCCAAAATTCTAATACGAGTTGAACACCTCTCACTGGTTGAGGCCACATTGCATGTCTGATCATTTGCTAATCATCTGATATGTATACCTTGGCTAAAACTCATACATTTGTTGTCATGCTTAGTGAACAATTTGACTACTATGACCATCCCATCTAGAGGTCACACTGCCCTCTTCTTGAACTCTATCCATATTTATCGCTAAAAGACTCACTAACACTATCTGATGATCCCCATAAAACTGTCACTAACACTATCTTGCAATACACATCTAACCCAAGGATGTCAGGTCCAAGCAATAGTATGCAAGATGGCTGGTGAAGTCAATCATGTGCCATCACATACAAATAATTCTAGTGTGCCTAACTTTTCTCTGCCAAGATAATATTACCATAGCTATATTTTTTCCTCAATCTCTGAGCCAACTTTGCTCTCAATGTTGTGACATGCGGTCACTATACAAAGCTAAGAAAATCCTCAAGTAGTTGTCTTCCTATAGGGTGAGGTAACCACTTGGCCTTTACTTCCACAATACTGCTCCACTCGATCAGTGGTGTGCAATATACAGACAGTGGTTGTGCTTCCAACTGCTGAAGTTCTGATTCTAATTATGTACTTTGTGAACCCACTAGTGTCTCTAACGTATCTTCTTCCAATTGTTTGTCTCATCAAAGGTAACTACTATCAACTCGACTTAAGCTATCCAACTACGTGTGCCAGATCTGGAGGGTGTCTGGATGATAGTGGTAACACGTCCAACGGTGATCCAATGCTGAGCCTACATGTATCTCTTGAAATATGGGGTGACTACTTCCATAAGAGCTAACTGCCTCTCACTAGAGATCACTGATCTTGCCTTGACAGATCGAGTGAAATCCAATCAACTTTTTAAATCTGTGGTCAAAGGTAATCTCGCTCATCCTTGGTGTGTTCATGATTCTATCTGTTGAATAGTAGCCAACAATATTCTTGGGACATACACACACTAGTGGAAGAGGGGAAGGTGGTGAAGTGTCCATGGGACTGTAGATCCACCTCGCTATTCATCTTCATCCATTGCTATCTCTTGGAAGTGGTCCATCTCAAGTCATCTATCCAAACTCTCATATGTGCTCCAAGTACCTTAGTGGCTCCACTGTCATAGTCACATCCTTCATCCACAGGGATTTGTTTGAAGGTCCAAGTTCTCCAAAGTAGGCCTCAAACTATGCCTAATGGATCTGTTTAAGCCACTCAAGGTCTCTGCTCATGTGTCACGTAACTATGTGAGTATCTCCATGCTCCAAGCTCCCTACTTGTGTTATCTCTTATAACTATGTCTCACAATGTACACCATGTCCCAAGGAAGGACTAATATGGTGACATGCGAAAGATGGGAAAGTGCTACAATGTCCCCGGTGCTCCAAATACTCTTGGTCACTATCCAACTCAATCTCTGTTAACATAACATGTGGTCACTATTAGTCATCCAAATCTCTAGCACATAAAAGGACAAGGCATGTCTCTAAGCTTATCATGACATCCTGTGAAATCCATGCTGGCATGTACTGAATCATAATCTCATATCCATCTCATGACTCCTCTATAAACACTAAAACATGCATTGCTAGAGTTTAATTGATCAAAAAATCTGAAACACAGAGAAAATAAAAAAGAAATACCTGCCGGTTTGGCGAAGGACAACTCCACACACTTGGCTCAAAACCAAAGTCTCCCATCTCAATAGACCAAGACAGGGCTCTAATACCAACTTGTAACACCCAAATTTTGGTTCACTTAAGAACCAAATCAGAAATGTTGCAATTAAGTCGAGACATGTTTAAATTTGTCGGCCGATACGACTCGATCGATAAAATATATCGAAACAGCCTTCTTGGTGTCATAATAGAGGAAGGCACCATTAAATACAATAAATTTGCTAAGCTCAAGTGTGTGTAGCATTTATCTCTCATCCCACCAGAGTCGACTTAGAATTTGCAAGGCCTACATATATTATATGAAAAACGTTAGTAACGAATATTATTGGTCCGAAAAATAACTAATACAAATTGGTAAATGGGTATTCCATTACCCACGAAAACTTATGAAACTTCAAGATTGCCTCATCTTGGGAGGTAAGAAAACATACTTAACCAATTGCCGGCTCGCATGCATGACTCTTAATTATATTTATACATACATACATACAATGCTTACGCCCTCACACCTTCCATATCACCCGACATAGTACTTGAGTGGCAAAATGAACAGTTAAGTTAGTGATACAAATTCCAGAAATGTAACGACCTGCCATTTTTCACAACATTGTGGGCCTAGCTAGCTAGGTGTTACTCACAATTTAGCAAATATGTCTAGCATTTCTAACAAACACATATATAAAGATCCCACATTCTTGGACCTTTTCCCAGTAGCCACACTTATTTCTCAAATAAATAAAAAAAGGGAGTCCCCATATTTATTTTGCTCCATGCTCTGGCTGTCAATCACCTAATTTCGTATCTGCACACCTACGGAGGCAATTCCGCATTGTTGATTACAATACTAAGTAGTATAATAGATAAAACAAGTCAAGTACATTCCACTATTTCCCTATGTTCATTTTAATATGCGTTGGAGCGATTTCACTATACTCCAAAACAATGCGGAGGAGGTATCCGCTGTGATCCGCACACCCCGGCCGTAGCCCTTTTGTGAGGAGGCTACCACTACCATCTCCAATGCCAGTGCCTCGCACACCCCGGCCGTAGCCTTTTTGTGGGGAAGCTATCACTGCACTCAGGTGATTGCTACGCCCCGTTTGTGGGGAAGCTCTCACTACCAATTCTAGTGCTAGTGCCTCACACACCCCGGCCGTAGCCTTTTTTATAGGGAGGTTATCACTGCACTCTAGTGTCAGTGCCTTGCACACCCCGGCCATAGCCTTTTTATGGGGAGGCTATCACTGCACTCAGGTGATTGCTACGCCCCGTTTGTGGGGAAGCTCTCACTGCCAACTCTAGTGTCAGTGCCTCACACACCCCAGCCGTAGCCTTTTTATGGGGAGGCTATCCTGCACTCACGTGATTGCTACGCCCCTTTTGTGGGTAAGCTCTCACTACCAATTCTAGTACCAGTGCCTCACACACCCCGGCCGTAACCTTTTTATGGGGAGGCTATCACTGCACTCCAGTGCGATGGAGGAATCGTTGTGCCTCGCTCACCCCGGCCGTAGCCTGTTTATGGGGCGGCTATCACTACTCAAAAACAATGTCGATGCATTACACAATTTACTCACATAATACGACCCCGTGTCGGACTGAGTCAATTCTTTGACCCCGGTTGCACTCGGTGCATGGTGGTTGAATCTGGGCTCAGGACGACCTAGGCTACCAACAAGGAAAGTATGATGTTCTACCTATTATACGTACCTGATTTGTGATTTCATCTGACTGTGATCTGCTAACCCTAATCTGAATAAGGGCATAAAATTATATATTAGTATAATTTTATTTGCATGAACCTACATGCAACTACATGACTAATATACTATCAATTTTTAAATGATGTAATTAGTTCATGTTAGTCTTCATTACTTATTAAATTTTCAGCAATTTTGATGATAATTAATTATTAATTATCCCCATCCAAATCCCCATTAACTAGTTGATAATTTAATTATTAACATGTCCCATACTTAATTCTTTTGTATTTACCTTATATTATAACTCGACCACATCGAGTTCTCCCATATTTACCAAAACTGCCATTCTTCTTCCCCGACGTCCTTCTCTTTCCCATACCTTCTTCTTCTTCGCACCCAAAACCAGCATGTCTTCTTTTCCTTCCACCCAATTTCAGACCCAATCTTCTATCTACCCCACTGATCTGATTGGAAAACACCATAGATCCAATCTTTATCTACTGCTATCTCATGGAACTCGGGCTACACCCTACATGGGGACCTTAATTTCACCATTCATGGTGGCCGACCAGTAGCCATGGTGACTATGTCCTGCCCCATCAAGGTGACGACCAGCACCACCATAGGTGACGACCAGTCTGCACTTTCCATGGAGGATCCATGTCTGGCCAGCAACACCACCCATGGCAACACTGACCTGGTCTCCCTTCACATTCCTGATTTGCATCCCTCCTCAACGGTCTGACTCGGCCACCCAAGAAGACTCCGTCTGGCCAGCAGCACCGCCAGGAGCACTCCCTACTTCCAGCACGTCAACCCAACTCACAAGGAAGGAAGATGGCATTGTTGCTGCTGCAAAACATCAGGATGACCTCCTAGTGTTCCCCTTCTCTTCGTTGATTTCAGATTTTAATTTTATGTTTATCATGCTTATTATCTATTTGAGCATGTGTATTTATGTAACTAAGAAGAGGAAAGGAAGAAGAATTACCCGAGCGAAGGAGGAAGCCGGCGTATGTCTGAAGAGAAATTATTTGTGAAAACTTACATCGCCCGTATTTCAATTACTCAAGTTACCGGGTAATCGATATGGTTCACTTAACCATTTCACTTAACCTATTAAATGGGTATATGGTATGGTTAACTTAAATGGTTAATTGGATAAATAGTGTAGTCGACTCGACTGATTCAACTAGAATTATCTGGTTAAAAATTACTTTTCAATTAACCGGGTAATTCATACTTAACCAGCTATCGATTTTTTTCATTTAAATGAAAAAATTTTTAAATTTTCCCACGTTCGATCCCACCGAGTCGAACGTTATTATTATTATTATTATTATTATTATTATTATTATTATTATTTTGGGTCTTTACAAGAAATGTGTTGTGTTATGCAATACCCTCATACACCGCACTACCTCATGGTTTGAAGGAGTACTAGTGCGGTCCATGCATATCTTTGTACGACTCAATTCTCTCATTCGTGAAATCCGTAAAAATGCACATACTTATATAACAGGCTTAGGGAAGAGATTTGTATCATACATTTCTAGAGATTAAGTTTGAAAACCAACAAGGGATCTCATCCTTGTAGTTTTATTAAACATGTATAGAAAACACAGCTAAATGGCCTAACATCGGAGGGATCTCATAAAACACCACCGATGCCGCCCTATGTATAAAACATGATTAAACTTGACACGCAAAGAGTCAAGTAAAGAAGGAGAGTCATACAGACCTGCGGTCCAAGCTCTAAGCATATTTGCACATCTATGGCTAGCTCGATCTCCGAAACCTACTTCAGAACCCACTACTAAGTAAAATACAAATATCTCTATATGATGCATGTTCATGGCGTGTCCTCACATCATCAATACATCCTAACAAAAAAGAACTATATTAAATAAACATACCGCTAAACACACAACACGTAAAGCGAGATATAATAAAGAAAATAACTAATAACAAATAATAAATAAATAAATAAATACAATCATGAATAAATAAATAGATAATAAACACATAAAAATAATCAATTTTCTAATCATAAAATAATAATATCATATACTATATATGTTAATGGCTAAACACAAGTAAATATTATATATACCCGTGTTAGTAATCATATAAACAATTTAATAAATAAATACATAATCATTCTATAAATAAATAATTGTTTAATTTTAATTCATTATGAATAATAATAATATCAAAATAATCATTACAGAATACGTAATTAAATAAAATTAAATAATAACATGCAAGCAAAGAACAAGTAAACAAATAAATATATAATTTAGTAAACATAAAAAGGCTAATATTAATAGGTAAATATATTATTAATAATAACAAATAATCATGTAAACATACATGATATACGATAAACATATAAATAAAAATAAATAAATAAGAATGAATAAATAAATTAAAACACTTATAACATCAAATTATGCTAAATAATGTGAATGTACATATAAACTAATGTTAGGGTTTTAAAATCATCGAAAACTATGCAAGAACGATAAAAAAGGTCCAAAAACAAGTTAAACTGGACTGAACTAAGCTAAACTAGACCAAGTTGGGCTAAGGCAACATGGTTTGCATTAAATAAACTGTTGGGTTGGGTTTGCTGGCTGATGAACACAGACATGGACATGGGCTGGTGGAATCAGCATGACTAGGCGGATGCGATGCGGGCAGGAAGACACAAACACGAATGCGAACACGGGCAAATGGGTAGAACGGAACAACCATTGCCTATTGTCGAAATATGGTGATGGAGGGGCGACTGGGGTCGCTATCAATGGGATCAACAAGGGGCGTGATGGCAGAGGTGCTGGTGGTGACGACCGGCACAGTCCGGCCATGGGCTAGCCGAAAAACAACAAGATACGGGAGGATTGCTGACGGGTGCAGCTACATTGCCGACGGTGATCATGAATACGGCAGTGGACGGTCGGCTCCTCCAGAGGATACTCGCCAACACCGGAAAAGAGCCCAAGCGGGTAGCAGCGGGGGCCAAAACTGACCATGTAAACATCATTGCCAGCAAAGACTACGGTGGCACCGGCGGCGATCATGGGTACGAATTGACAGCCAGCTACGAGGTGCTCACCGTCGTACCAATATGGTGGCCGGGGCCGAGGCAGAGATTCATCAGCAACGAGCTGAAGTGGCGGTGGTGGTAACACAGTGAAATCGTGGAAGATCTGGGAAAATAATATGGTTGAAGTTAGAGTTGACGTAGATAGCTCAGATTTTGCCATCTGGCACGATCTGAACATCTGATAACTCATGGTCTAGTGGAACCCAGCTATGGGTATATGAAATATATTTATATACAGACAAAAAGCTCGGATTGAGATCATCCAAACTTGAAACTGACTTGAGTTCTGAAATTGACTATATAGGTGGGAATCGAGGTAAGAAAGGTAAATGAGCCTCGAAACCCTAAATGCAATCAAGATAGGCCCACATGGCACAATCCGATGGTCCAAAATCCCTATAATGCATGCAATGAGATACCCTTAAAATCCCAAACGGACACTAAACGCTACAACGGCCTAGTTCTAGGCCTAAAATCCTACCTAACTCATATACACCATATGTATACCTCGAGTATACACTGTTAACTAATGTTTTACTATATCATAACTGAAACTATCATATACATGTCGGGCATACTCAGCCTCCATAACATGCTCATATGGCCATCTGAGCCTCATACTCGTATTTTTAAAATTGTTCTGGATGGAGTTCGCTTGAACTAACTTGAGACTGCCCGAACTGGACAAAACTAAGATTGGGTAAAACCCTAAGCTGAAACTTGGGGTTTTACAATATTTCTTCCTTTCTCATGACACCAACAAGTTGTTTCGATCTATTTTATCGATCGAGTCTTACCAACCAACAATTTTAAATATGATCTCAACTTGATCATAACATTTCTAATTTGGTTCTTAAGTGAACCAAAATTGGGGTGTTACACGAAATACTAGAAAAGGTCAAAAATAGACAAAGATGGGCTAAATATAACTAAAGAAGGACTGTCGAGTTAGCTAGACTCAATGTACATGAGCACAATCATGAGGAAATGCAGGCTCAGGTAGCAAGCCGGTGACTTGGGCAAGTGGACATGCCGATATGCGCTCGAAATGGGCAATTGTTCCCGATGGTCATCCCAAAATGCAGATGAC
This sequence comes from Piper betle, assembly GCA_033002965.1. Classification (NCBI taxonomy): domain Eukaryota; kingdom Viridiplantae; phylum Streptophyta; class Magnoliopsida; order Piperales; family Piperaceae; genus Piper; species Piper betle. The sequence continues at coordinate 27,984 of JAURVB010014458.1, read as the reverse complement.
GGCAAGGCTGGTGGTGGTTGTTGCTGAAAAATGGCCGGTAAGAAGGAAAATGCCACTAAAATGGCAAAGTTGCTAATAGCGATCGCGGCAATGGCGAGGGTGGAGAGTGGTCTAAAAATCCCCGTCTCGCCAAAGGGAAGCTATCTGGGTGGTAAATGATGACAAGTCTTGAACAGTGGAGGCAATGGTGAGAAATGACGAACAAAATGTCTTTCCTGGTGATCCAAAGCGATGATATCGGTGTTTGAGCTGGGTGTGGGTCGATTGCTTGCCGCAAAGTGGATGCAATGGTGGTGGTCTAGTGTGTAACACCCCGTTTTAGTTCACCTATGAATCGACCTGGAAATATCATCGGCAGCCGAATCGTTAACTAATCTACTTGATTTGGTTAAGCCAACCTAGATCTACCCTTGGTGTCTCAAGATGGTGATGCAGCATGCAAAGCATGAATGAGAAGTTTGGATTCTAACATTAACCTACATGTATGCTATGATATGCAAACAAGTGCACAAACAAACCAAATGGATGGCAGTTTAAAAGAAATATTTATTTTGAAAACGAAAATATTTATAGCAATAAAAGTTGAAAACACTATCCAGACATAGCATGTTTTTCACATTCTACTTATCCTCGCTCCGTAACTCACCTATTCCTTTCCATTCATTATTCTCATTCACATCCAAGACATTTATATTAATTTCAAGGGATATCATTTAAATTCATAAACTACACATTTCAATACACAGCATATTACGTACACTCGGCAGGTATATGTGTGTGCGATTCTATTACTGCTCGTCCGCAGTCCTGGCAGTGTCCATTCCTCATGGTTCTCACCTACATATATAATAAAAAGACGTCACTAATGAGTGTTACTGATCCAAAAATAACTAATAACAAACTTACACAAGAGATCTAACCCTCCTGTTGAATAAAAGGCTCATATACTTCCTCAAGAACTCTCATAAGGGCAATAATGGGAGTCATCAACCTCAGGCAGCAGCGTCCCCTTTCCATATCATTCTCTTTCCTTGGCCATTTAAACTATCCCTTTACACGGGAAAATCATTCTCTTTCCCCTCAACCCTCTACATCCTCTATATTACTCGAGACCTTGAGTACATGGGCCGAGTACTGTCAGGCATGCACCTTTAGTACCCTTTGAAACCACAAGTATAGACATGCATTGCATAGCAGTACCCATAAACCTCCACACTTCTCCAGGTTTGAGGAACACAAAGGTGGAGTTATCAAGATCCCTTGGAATGGAGTGGATGCTCACCAGTTCTAGAGCCCATTTTGACAAACACAAGCCCTATCTCAAGACGTGGCCGTCAGTTTCCCTCGTCACACTTCTCACTGAAAATGTGAAAACTCCATATTCATAGGCCTAAGTAGGGAATTTAGTAAAATAGGCCCGCAATCATTGTGAGCTGGATGTGAGTTTCAAAAACATACTTGAGGGATGTAACACCTCAATTTCAGTTCACCTGATAACCGAATTAGAAATATTATGATCGAGTCGAGTCATGTTTGAAGTTGTTGGTCGGCAAGACTCGATCGATAAAATTGATCGGAACAACTCACTTGGTGTCATGAGAATGAAAGACATTGTTAAATATGTGTCAAAATGCATCAAATATAAATAAAATCAAGAAAAGAAATAAATGTGCTAAGCTCAAGTGTGTGTAGCGTTTATATGTCCTTCCACCAAAGCCGACTCAGGATTTGCAAGACCTACAAATATTATATGAAGAACATTAGTAACGAGTGTTACTGGTCTAAAAAATAACTAATACAATCTGGCAAATGGGTATTTTATTACCCACACAAACTTAAGAAACATCGAGATTGCCTCACACAGGGCAGTAAGCAAACATACTTAAGTAAGCGCCGGCTCGCATGCACGACCAATGTTCATATTCATACATATAATGCTTATGCCCTCACTTCTTCCATATTTCACCCACCACGGTACTTGAGTGGCAAAAGAAATAGTTAAGTTAGTGCCATAAATTTTAGAAATGTGTTGCATTACACAACACCCTCATACACCACACTACCTCAGGGTTTGAAGGAGTACTAGTGCGGTCCATATATATCTCCAAAACGCTCACTCTCTTATTCATAAAATTCGTAAAAATGCGCATACTTATATAATAGGTTAATGGAAAAGGCTTATAACATATATTTTTGGAGCTTAGTTAAAAACCAACAGGATCTCATCCGTGTAGTTTTATTAAACATGTGTAGCAAACACAGCTAAATGGCCTGACATCAGATGGATCCGATAAAACACTACCAATGTCGTCTTACATCTAAAACACGATTAAACTCCATACGCAGGGAGTCAAACAAAGAGGGAGAGTCCTACGAACTTGTGGTCCAAGCTCTAAGCGCATCAACACTTCTACGGTGAGATCTGACTCCGTAACCTAAGCAAAATACTAACATCTCTATGGGATGCATGTTCGCAGTGTGTACTCACATCATCAATACATCATAATAAAGAAAACAGTGCTAATAAATCTATAACTATACATGTGGCACAAAAATCGAGACATGATAATAATAAATAATAAATAATGAAATGAAATGCACTCATAGATAATTAGATAAATAATAAGTATATAAACATGAACATTACTCTAATCATAAAATAATAATATAATTATATTATACAAATATACGGGTAAACACAAGTAAATATCAACACACACTTGTGTTAGTAAGCATATAAATAAATAAATATATAATAATTCAATAAATAAATAAATAAACAAAGAATTACTTAATACTCATTAATCATGAATATTAATAATATCTTAGTCATTCAATACAAGAATACATAATTAAATATAAACAAATAATAACATACACATAACAAACAAATATATATATATATATATATATATATACAATTTAGTAAACTTAATAAGACTTATATTCATAAGTAAATATAATGTTAATAATAACAAATAATCATGTAAACATTCATCATATATGATAAACAAATAAATAAATAATAATAAATAAACAAATAAAATAATAAATATAGAAAGATAATCATAACATCCAATCATGCTAAATTATGTTAATATGCCTCACAACTGACATAGAGGTTCTCGAATTACCAAAAATGGAGCAAGAACGAACAAAAATGGGTTCAACTAGACCAAACCGAGTTGAACCAGACCAAACTGAGTTGAACCAACTCAGTCTAGGTTAATTGGAAAACTAGGTTGGGTTGACTAGGTGGACATGAACTCAACTGATGGACACGGGCACAAGCAGGTAGACTCATGCACGGCCTGGTGGACGGAGGTACGACCAAGCAAACGCAACACGAGCAGGCAGGTAAATGGGCCGAACGGGGGGGGGCGGTCGGTAGTGATGTCCGTCACTTGAAAATGCAGACGGCGGTGTGGCTGGGGTCGCAGTCGGTTATGTCGACAAGGTGCGTTAAGGGGTTGTGTGAAGACTGACGGAGTTCGGCCATTGGCTAGCCGGAAAATAGCCAGAAAGAGGGTGGTATCGCCACCAAGTGCGATGATCACAACTGTGGCAGTGGTGCTGGGTAGTTTCAAAATGAAGATCTCGGCGAGTGGAAGCTATTGGGGTGGTCGGATTGGCTGGAGGTGGCTCGGTGGAGCCAGAAAATGGCTCAAAAGGGTGGTGGCAGCAATGATAAACGGTGATAAAAATCTCAATTGCCGATGGTGACTGTGGTGGCGCTGATGGTAATGGTGGATAGGGACTGATAGCCGGCCGTGAGGTGGTCACGGACATACTAATCTGGTGGCCCATGGAGGTCTGGGGTCTTGCCGGCGGGAAGCCAAAGTTGTAGTGGCGATAATGATGGAAATCATCAAAATCGTGGGAAGTATCTACAAATCAACATGGTGAAGCGAGGGCTAATGTGGACGGCTTAGATCTTGCCATGTGGCACGATCCAAACATTCCAACAACTCGTGGCTCTAGTGGAGCTGACTTATGGGTATATGCAATATACATATGGATGGAAAGCTCGGATCAAGACAGTCCAAAGTCAAAACTGACTCGAGTCATAAAAGTGTCTCTATAAGTACGAATCGAGGTAAGAAGGCTAAATGGGCCTCGAACCTGGGCCCACAGGGCACAATCTAGTGATCGAAATCTTATCCTGCATGCAAATGAAATACCCAAAAAATCCCAAACAAATACTAAATGCTGCAACGGCCTAGATGTAAGCCTAAAACCCTGGCTAACTCATAAAAAAAATCATTTGTATACCTCGTGTATACACTAATAACTCGTGTTCTACTATATTTATGCATATGCGAGTCGGGCATAGTCAACCACCATAACATGTTCATATGGTCATTTGGGCCCCATACTCATATTCTTAAAATTAGTCTCGCTCGAACCGGCTTGAGACTTGCCCGAACTAGGCAGCCTACAAGCGGGTAAAACCCTAAGCCGAAACTAGGATTTTACAAGGTATCTCATCCTCGAGGGTTATTAATCCAGAAATACGATTTGCTAAATGGCCAGTGTGGAGTGGGATATGATAAATCCACCGCTCGACTCGTCCTATGTCTTATTATAAGCAAAACATGATAGAATGAGACAATAAATTGAGGGCGAGTCCTAAACAAACCTGGTAGAAGCTCCAAGCATGTCCACTCACCTAGGTGACAAGCTCCTACTTTGTACGTACATATCAAATATAGAAGCTAACGCCTGCTAACTGAATGATGCATCAAACTCAACATGAACATCACACTCACAACACAATCATCATCCATCAACAATCAACAATCATCAACATAAAAATAATTCTAACTCATCCTATTCATACCAATTTCATTATGTTTTTCTAAGTTACGTTGCAGTCAATTAGCATACTCAAATTTAATTTACTTAATTAGATCACTAACATTCATTCACTATCAATCAAATCACACAAATCATCACTTCATTCACAATTAGACATTTATCACGACAATTAATCAATCCTAGCATATTGTGCTAATCATCATCAATTTTAAATAATTAAATTGCAGGTAATTATACCTCTCATTGTTAGCAATCAACAACAGCTAGGTGGCGCCCGAAGATGGATCAGGTTTGACTAGGTGAGTTCGGCGGAAGATTCAGTGAATTCCATCGAATCCTATTTTTCGGCAGTTTCCAGTTGTTTTCCAGCAACCTTCCTGCAGGTTTCTGGCTACTGTTGCCGGCGGGATGGTGGTGGTATGGGGTACTGTCAGCATCGGCTCACCCAAAAAAGGCAAAACAAGGGCGTTCGGTGGTGGGTGACGAGATCCGATCGGGATGGGCGGCACTGGACTCCACACCGGTCGGGGGAAGGTTGTGGGAGGGTAGAAGACGTTAAGGCGGCGACGATCGCTAGGGGCAGGATCAGCAATGGTTGCCAGGCGGATCGGCGATGGGACGCACGGCTCAATTGTAGAGACTTTCTTGCATTGTGGAGGCTGGGCAGCGGTCGAGGGTGCTCAGGGCGACACAGCGACAACATGACAGGGCTAGACGATGTCGATCAGACAGTAGGGTGGCATCAGCAATGGCGTCGATGGCCAGCAGAGGGGGTGGCATGGCGGCAAGTCGGGGTTTGGGAGAGAAGAAAAGGTTGGGGTAATGGTGGGTGGTAAGATCGTAAATAAAAGTTGACTAGACTTCGTAATGACTAACTCATAATAAATCCTTAAAAAATCCAGGAAAATATGGGAAAATCCCATAAAATATATTACACACCATAACACTACAATTACATGTTCTATAACTAATAGCCCACCCAAACTGCTTTACAACACATTCTAATGCATTATTCGGCCTAAAAATAATTCTACAATCACATACATAAAAAAATATACTGCAACTTTCATATACTCTAATAACTCATTTCTCAACATCTTTCCGACATTATCATTATATATTCAAGTATACTTGACCCTCATCGCTCGTAACTTACGGCTAGCTTCAGCTCAACACACGGTCATGAAACTGACATAATTCGAATCGATAGTTGAACTGACTAGTTTGCTATTGTAAAACTCTAACTCAAGTCACGGGGTTTTACATAGTGGCTGGAGGCTAGCTAGACAATGCTAGAGACTCGCTGGCAATGCTAGGGCTAAAAATAGTCCAAAAATGGCAGAGAAATACCAGTAAAATGGGAGGCTTTTGTTAAGGTTGTCATGCATAGCCCAGATTTTGTCACATTGCTTGATCCAGTCTTTGGCTTACTGCATGCATAGCGGGATCCACTTAGAATATACATAATAAGTATATGTTTGGAAAGCTCGGATTGGTGTCAACAAAAGTCGAGACTGACTCAAAGCCTAATAGTGACTCTATGGATGAAAATCGAGGCAATAAAACTAAATGGACCTCAAAACCATGGAATCAATCGAATCAAGATCTGAAACTTTTATAACAGAGTTACCCTAAAAAAGCCCAAATGGATACTAAACACTGCAACAACCTAGATCTAGCCTTAAAACCCTAACTTAACATGAGCAAGAACCCGTATACCTCGATTATATATCAATAACTTATGCTCTGCTCTAGTATAACTGAAGCTATCATCTATAAATTGAGCTTATCACTCTCCATAATATGTTTATACGACTATCTGGGCTTCATACTTATGGTCTAAAAGCTGAACCGAACCAAGACTGGCCCAACCGAGTAAGGCAACAAACGAGTAAACCCTAACCTAAATTTGGGGTTTTACAATTATAGTATATCCTACCATTTGATTAAGATTTATATTTAAAAATAGAGTTGATGAGAATCTATTTCTTCAAGTATTAGATGATTAAACTATATCTTATTGTTTAACAATGGTCTATCTCTAATATAAATTGTGCATGACGTGACATCTTATCTAGTTTTATATAAAATCTCAAGAAAATATTATCACAATTTTTTTATTATAATATTAAAAAAGAGTAATATATGTTTGAGTTGGTAGAAGATGATGATAACGATTAAACATAACAAAATTAAGAGTTATAGAGTTGTGCGTACTAAAAAGATTGAACATATTAATTAATTTTAAAAGACCAGTAATGTTTCTTAGTGTTTCTAAGGAATTTATTCAATGTTATAACTAATTTTCTATTACATATAATAGAAATAACTGTCAAAATCATTAAGATTATCAATTTCATCTTTAGGAAACATAATAATTTTTTTAAAAAAGTCACCAATGGAGGCACTGCAAAAGTGGTCACCAAGAGGTGTAATTTTATAAATATGTTTGTTTATGGCCCAATAAAATAAACGCTAAAGGTGAATCTCTCTGCATACTTTATAAATGAATGTCAAAGGAATGCATAGTAATAATAATAGCAATAGTGATAGATGTGAATGCCCGTCAAAAAAGAAAAAAGATAAATAAATGGTAGACAATCATATAATAGATTTAGATATTTATAGTGAAAATGCGCGTATCTCCCAATTATTTAGTAATTATTAGTTGCTGCGGCAGGTATTCTAAACATGCTCTACAGATGCCATTTTCCAACCGTTAGATTCAACGAAGTTTATTAACAGACAGTTAGGATAAAAGAGGCATTAAAAAGTAACTATTTCTCTCTATTAAGAATATTCGCTAATGACCTTTGTGAAAAATTGTTGTGCTCGGGTGCGCTTTCAGATTGCGGCCGCTGGAACCACAACTTCCCGATTTAGCGGTTTGCGAAGGGGTTGTAATGGAACCAACAATTTCCCGGCCCAAAATCAAACCGGACCAGTGACGCGGGTTGTGTGGTACGGCCTGCCCTAGGGTTTCCGTCTCGCAGGAGGATTTCTTTTGCGGCGGCGACGGCAGCTACTCGGCGACTCACAGCGCGACGAGCGATTCCTTCTTTCCAAGTTGTGTACTTTTTTTATACTTTTTATCTTTTTTAGTTTCTATAATATGCATGTTCTTGAGGAATGTTGTTTGCAGTTTTGTTTTGGCTCCCCTCCTTTTTTGGCTAGTTCATTTTTTTTTGGTGCATATATGAAGATCTAGAGTTATACTATTACTTTTTTCATATTTTATTCTATCTATTCAGGAGAAGCTTGCATTTTTTTCGTTTGTATTGTGGAAAGTATATAGCCCCGAGAACGGTTGGGTTCTTTATTGATATTCTTGTCGATATACTTTTATGGAGATTGCCTATTTGCTGTTTTTCTTTTAAGGAACGAGGCTAGGCTTTTTGGGTAATTAGGGCTTTGACGAAAGTGTCGGAGAAGAAATTAGGTACTCGCAGGATTTTCTAAACATTGGGGATGAGTCCCTTGCTCTGAAGTATTTGCCGAGTTCTATAAAAAATTTTTTTGAACCTCGTAAAATTTATTTGAATGTTACTTGCCCACTTGAAAAAAGTGGCTTCTCACAGGGCGGATAGGCATTTTTTTCTTTTTTTATTAACATTTTCATTTTGAATGTTAGTTAGTCTATTGCCGTTTGAAACATTTAGTGTGACTAATATGTTGTCTGAACGTGGCCATAAATGATGCAATATTTTATTTGTTTTGTACATATTTTACATTCTTTATTATCTTTTTGCTGACCCTTCAATTTACCTTTTTCAAAGAGCAGGCTATCATTGTTGGAAGATGAAGATTACAGACGAGGAGGAAGTGAAAGAACTTAAAATTTTGAATGGTAAAAAGGTAGACGAGGTTAAGGCGAATGATGATGAATGGAATAGTGATGATGATAATGTGGAGGAGGATGGAGAAGGAGATAATGATGAAGGAGATGATGATGAGGGAGATGATGAAGAAGAAGAAGGTGATGATGAGCAGGTTGAGGATGGGGAAGAGGCTCACTCTTCACGAGATATTCCACAGTCGACAATAGTTATTGATGACGACGACGACGACGATGAGGATGAAGAAGATGAGGATGAGGATGATGACGGTGATAGTGAGGGTGATGGGGACAATGAAGATGATACTGAGGACGAGGAAGATGATGAAGAAGAAGAGGTTCGTTGTACATTTATAGTAAATGACCTTTCCTTGTTGGTTGCTCATAAGTAACTTGATATATTCAAGGAAGTAATTTTCCTGCATATTTAGCTTTGATTGTATGTAATTTAGCTCTCAGTAGTAACATGTGTATAACATATTTATTAATGAAAGTTTGTAGCCCTGTAGACCTTTTCTTTTTGGCCTTTCTCGTCCGCTGCATCTCTGTGATGTATTATAATTAAGACAATATTTGAAACAGCTTAATTAATGAGAAAATTTACTTGATCATTCCTTTACTGCATATGTTTGGTATAGTTTTGTTTTCTCTGTCATTGTTTCTTTGTCATTGTCTAGTACCTTGTTCTTTCAACATTTAATTTAATTTGAAATTTTACCATATTAAAGTAATGAGGTTGCCAGTTAAATTGTTTTTTGTACATCTATACTATTACTTCAGGGCATTTGAATTTTGTTCCAGTTTTTACATAAATTTGTATAGTTTTAGTGACACTAGATTAGTTATTGACAATTTATTATAGGCACCCATCCTTTCTCATTGAATAAGCTTAGTTGCTAGACACTATCAATTGAGAACTGTCTCTTTAGGAGGCTTGTTTTTACTTCATTTCAATTTAATTTTCTTTCCTTCTCTTATTGTGTCCTAAGTCAAAATTTGGGTATGGGATCCAATGAAGCTTATATCTATTTCTAAGTCAAAATTTACAGTTATTTTAATATCATTATTATTTGGGTATGGGATCCACTGAAGCTTCGGTACGGATTTGTTCATGGTTAGCATGGGAGTGCAGGGTTGATATTAGTTAAAACTTATTACATTTAACACTACTTATGTCTTTGTTGTTATAATCTATTTCTGCAAACAATATTGTGTTTACAATTTGAGCTTTCAAGAGCATTTCAGTGGTGCATGCTTGTATATGATGTGGTCTCAATTGATAGTCTGAGGAGAATGCTATTTGGAAATCAGAAGTGCAGGACATACTCTTATTTGTCTTATCACTTACTGCCACTAATAGCAACTATCATGTTTTTTTTAATTCAACTGCAAAATAGGGCTTCATTGATGTCGAATACTGATGGACTTTTTTTTTGTTGGTTCAATGGTTGTATGAGTGCTTATGTAAAAGATAATTTATCTCATGGTTGTTTTTCAGCTGCTTTAGGGGTATTTGTTAAATTTGGTAATGCTAGCATGTCATCACCATTTAAAAAGACTTGACCATTAGGGTATTGAGTTTGAGCCTTAACAATAAATCTCACTCAAGGAATATTGTTGAACTTAGATTGTAGTGGAAGGATTCTGAGCACTTTACACGTGTGTACTAGAACAGCCACATGACTGATAAGGTCCTAGAACTTGCTGCGAAATGGAAACAAGCATATAGAGATTTGCCTTGAAAATGTCCGAGCTAGGAGAAACTCAGCTTCTTTTCAATAGAATTTTGATCCAGAGAAATTCTGGATGGACTTGGTAATTATAACTTCTTGATCAATGCATAACAAATAAATTCTTTACTTCTTATTGAGCGGATTTTGTAGTTAAAATGTCGGTGAAAGACAAAAATGGTAGTTCTTTTTAAATGTTCTATAATCTTCCATTTTATTTTTGGTCCTTTTCATGTTAATTATAAGCTCAGGGTATTAGTGATTGATGTATTTTTAAACTGACTTCATTTTGAGAATTTTGTATTTATGTTGTTGGGGAATAAGGGGGTGTGCAGCTAGCTGATCATAAAGCTATGAGATAATTTGATTGGGCCAATTTGGCGTACCACTTCCGAGTATCTGTTTCCTTGAAGAGTTGCTGTAGGCTGGTTCCTTCGATTAAGCAGATATTGTGACTTCTCTGTTTTGAATATAGAAGGAAAGGTATTTGAGTGGTAGCTGTCAAGTGGTCTGTCATAAAGTCTGGTTGTCTGTGCTTTAGATTGAGAATTTTTGTGTAAGCTTGAAACTTATCTGCAAGTTTCAGGCTGCTTTGACATGTCTATTTATTTTTCAATTTGCATCAAGTGAAGGTGCAATAAATATTGTGTTTTGACAGTTTTTAGTTTTGAAAAGAATAATTATATGATTATTTAGTCAACAGAAGTTGGGATCTGATATAGATCATCTTCAAAATAGAAAAAGAACTCTGCATATTACTTTTTAGCTCTTAACTACTTATTAGTTATGTATGCTAAGTTGTATGGTCAAGGGGGCAAAAAATGTAAACGTGCCACAAAATTGTCAAGCATTCATCAAACAATATTTTTGCATGGTCTTTGAGGTTTTTTATTGCTCAAGTCTGTTTTGCTTTTCTGAAATCTTCAGGAGGATATGGGCACAGACTATCTAGTACGGGCAGTAGCACGAGCTGAAGAGGAAGATGATGCAAGTGATTTTGAGCCAGGTGAGGAAAATGGTGAGGATGAAGATATTGATGAAGATGACAAGGACAATGATGAGAGTGGAAAGGCTGATGTTTCTGCAAAGCGTAAGAAATCAAGTAAAGATGACTCCGATGATGGTGATGACGATGACGACGATGATGATGGCGATAATGATGATGAGAGGCCATCAAAGAGATAGTCCATTTGCAGTTGCAAACCACTTTGCTGTTTATTTTTTTTGAATTTTTTTATTTTTGGATGCTAGACTTCAGCGAAAAGTCTTCTGTAGAATCTTGTGGTTCTTGTTGGTAGCTAGTATTTAGTGGTCAACTGGCAGCTTTAAAGAATTCCGATTGTGTTTTTTAGAAGTCTGCTGTAAGTTGGTAGGTAGTAGGATTTGTCGAATTTGCGGTGGCAATTGTGACCTGGAGTCTGGTTGAAATTGATGTGTAGGTTGTTGATGTTAGCCCCCTATATCGGCTATTTTTGATGTGTTGGTTTTGAGGTCATCAATTTCTAGTTGTTTTTTTATTTTAAAGAGAAAATCTTTTGATTTTCCCGGCGTCCAGCCACATAGATACTGCGTACTTAGAGGATGGCTTAATAGGTGAGTAACTGTTATTTGTATTTGGTTTTTTTTAATACAAGGCAATCCAACGCCCATCTATTGGCACATCCCATCTCTCACGTGCCCATTGATGTTAGAAGGGTCGTATTGTCAGATTTGAGTATACGCTGGACGGTCTGCGCCGCTTTCTACTTTTATTCAGACCGGGCATCGTGTAGCGCCTTGAACTTAAACTATAATGTCAATTTTCGTAAAAAGACATGACTTATATGAAGTAATACGACCATATAAATGACTTCTCTAATGGTGTTTTTTTTGGAGGCATGGAAGAAATATAAATTTTAGAAAAATTTTGGGTGGTCAACTTTTGAAATACACATATGTTTGATGTACCTAAAAAAGTGTTCTAGATTTAATGTATTTTTTACATTATTAGAGCATTGTTTCGAACTGTTTCTATATGTCTGGCTGATAAGAAAAACAAAGACAATAAAAAAGTATTGTATTAATTTTTTATATGATTTCTTCTAAGAGTTTTGTTTCCCAATCATTATGATTTTTTCTAATCAATTGTGAGATTGTTTTTTTGTGGTTTTCGGAAATTATTGTTATTATCATTATTTTATAATATTATCATTATTGAAGAATTTAATTAAAATACATTATAAAGTGTACCTAAACAGTGGAATAGAACGAAAATGTTCTCATCTAAAGAAGAATTAGGATCAACACCCTAGATCCCCAAAGCCATGCATCGGAAACCCTTTTCTTCTTCTATCAATCTAGCTCTCCAAAAAGTTAGAATGATTAGTGTCGTGATTTCTATTTAGAGGTCGTATTTATAGAAAATTTAATAAGATTCCAATTGAAACATGTCTTTCCTAAAAGATAGAGATAAGTCTATTAAAGTTATTTAGATAATTCTATTAATAATAAAAATTTTAATTAATTTCAAATTCTTTCCAAATATTGAACGTTTAATTAAAATAACGTCCAACAATTACAATAATGATTACCACTAGTATTGCGGAAAATGAAAATAAGCTATCACTTTTGCGGAATACACCCGTCCCTAATTATTCACTCCTAATAGAGGAAAACGTGGGTTAGTTCTACCAAATGAAGAAGATAAGTTTTCATTATTTTTTAACTGCCCTGTCCGGGCCACAAACATTTGCTATGACAAATTGCCACCCGTTAAAAAATTGACTTTTGTCATCCCAAAATGCTGCGACAAAATTGTTGTCACAAGATTGATTACGGACTGCCGTGATAAAGCTTTCAGTACAGCTTCGCCACGGAACAATTGTGAGAACCGTGGGCTGCCCACCATAAAAGCTGAATCAAAGTTTAATTAAATTATTTGACACGGTGTTTTGTCCCATAAATCTGTTTTTAAAACTTTATCACAAGTTTTCTATAGCAATGGCTCGTGATAAAATTTGAAATTCTGAAAAATGGGCACCTGAAATTATCTGTCATTTTCTTCTCCCATCTCCTAATGAAAAAAATCTCTCTATAATTTTATCATGATTATATTATTAAAAAATTCTTGTAAGAGTAGCTTTAATTTGTTTATGTGATAGTTGGGTAGAAAATTTCAAAAATGTAGTCTATGGGTGAGAGAGACTAAAATAATTTTTAAAATGCCAAGACTACCCACTTACTGGTTTTGGTTTGGTCCAGCTAAGAAAATAAACTGGCACGGTTCACGAGGGAAGAGGGTTTTATTTGTACGATGGGTAAGGGAGAAAGTTGGGGGAGGCTCCGGCGGGAAGGTCTTGCAACAGCGGGAAAAAATTGCGGGTGGAAGAAAAATAGCAACGGTTGAGATTTTTCTACTTCGGCGGCTATTCTAACCGACGAAGACCTCTGTTCAATGGTGTGGGTTTCAAATTTAGAATAAAGACATCATTGGGGGTGTTCTTGCATCAATGGAATAAGTTTGCTTTGAAGATATGTCCTTGATTGCATATTATTGTCCTCAATCTGATTGATGGCGTGGAATAATTGTTCATTTGCGTAGAGTGTAATTGACTTGTGTTAGTAGGTATTTTTTGTTTGGAGATGTGAATGAAGTTTTCGCTTTTGTGTTTTTGTTTAGTGTGAGATGACGTAAGAGGAGATTATTTTATTAAAGTTTTCAAAGGCAAAGAAGGTTGAACTGAGCTAGTCAAACTTGTAAGTTTTCATGTGGGCACGGAGAACGGCGAGAAAAAATTTACGTTGTCCATACCTGTCCCTGTAATACGTGGGAAGAGGCAAGAATACATGATAGAGAAGAAGAACTTAGATGAAGGAAGGAGGAGAAGAAGAGTAAAGTATATTGTGTGGTTAGGAAATGCATGAGTACATGGTCATAATCGTGTGCATTTGAATATGTACATGGTTGATTTAGAATAAGTGATTATTATTAATTTGGTTGTATAGGGATAATCCCTGAGATGTAGATATGTGGACCGTGTGCATCTCCAACTATCTTTGTTGGGCCTGTGTGCATCTCCAACTATCTTTGTTGTAGGTACCTCGTAGTGCAAGCCACAATGAGTGAGAGGGTGAAAAACATGCTATTGAGGTGGATGAACTTGGTACTATGACAAGTTGGGAACGAAGGGTTGGGGTGTTGGAGAGGTGAGTTGTAACTTTCATTGATAATATCACGTTGATCAAATATGTCGTTGGTGACTACATATATTTTAACAATATATATTGACTATATACATTGCATGTGACAATGAATGTATACATCTACTTTTGCTGGTCGAGGACTACTTTCGTTAAGGTACATAATGTTGTGACAAGTGGAGAAGGCAGGGCACTAGTCTTGCAGAGGTGATGTAACACCCGTTTCGGCTCACCCGTGAACCGACCCGGAAATGTCACCGGCGACCGAACCGTTCGTTAATCTACTCGATTCGGTTAAGCCGACCAGGATCTACTCTCGGCGTCTCAAGATGGAGATGCAAATGTGAAATGCATGAATGGGAACAATTGGGTTCTAACGTAGTCCTACATGCATGCTATGACGTGCAAGCAAAGACAAAACAAAACAATAAATGAGAAACCAAATGAAAATATGTACTACTATGGAAAAACGGACAGAGTTTCCCTTAAAAGTGCAATAAGGGCCAACCTGTTCACGACAAGGGTATATAAATATTTTATCAAAATACGATAAAACATGATAATCTACCGTAGCATTCATCATTATCTCTTTCGTTTCAATTGAACCGAGCCTGAACTCCAAACTCACTACTCATTCACATTTATCCATTCATTTCATATCAAGTAATTTATCTAAACAAACACATCAAAATTATCATTCACGTAGCAATAACACACCGTCATTATAGATTACACGCGGCAGGTACATGTGTGCGCGGTTCCGTGCTGCTCCTCCGCAGTCCTGACAGCTTTCATCCCTCTCATTTCTCACATACATATATCTAGAAAAACCGTCAGTAACGAGTGTTACCGGCCCGGAAAATAACTAATATCAATCTGGCATAGGAGAGCAAACTCTCCTATTGAATGAAAACAATATACTTCCTCAAGAACTCTCATCAGGGCACATACGGGAGCCGTCGCCCTCGGGTCGACAGCGTGCCCCTATCTTTCACATTCTCATACCTCGGCCATTTCTCTATCGCTTCTCGCATCAAATCTCATTCCTTTCCGCCCTCTGCACCTTCCATATTACTCCTGGCCTTGAGCACGAAGGCCGAGTACTCTCAGGCAGTCGCCTTCAGTACCCTTTGAAACCACAAGTCTAGACATGAGCTGCAATGCAGTACTCGTGAACCTCCACACTTCTCCGGGTTTGAGGAACTCAAAGGTGGAGTTGTCAGGATCCCTCGGGAATGAAACGGCCCGCACACCATTCCAGAGCCCACTATCGACACACACGTGCCCGCTCGCGTAGCACGGTAGTCGGATTTCCCTCATTCAATCTCTCACAAAAATGCGAAAACTATACATATATATATATAGGTCTGGGTTGGGATTTATACAATAGGCCCGAAGGCAACGTGAGCTGGATCTAAAGTTCGAAAACAAACTCGAGGGATCTCATCCTCGAGGGTTATTAATCCAGAAAATTGTTGGCTAAATGGCCCGAGTTAAGTGGGATCCGATAAAACGCCACTTAACACGTCCTGCATGTAATAAATCAAATACACAATAGAATAGCGTAAAACAGAGAACGAGTCCTAAACGGACCTGGTAGAAGCTCCAAACGGGTCCACGCGCCTAGGCGGCGAACTCCTACACCGTACATACACAATCAAGCTAATAACTAACGCTCGCATGATGAATCACACATCCTATAGCATGCACACACAATCAACACAATCATGCATCAATCAACACACATCAACCTATATCAATTCTAGCAAGTCTACTTAGGCTAGTTTGCATTAGATCATGATCATTACCTAATTACCCTAATTAGTTTCTTAGCCTCAATTTTTAACACCACTCAATCAAACAAAATTCATATTTTATCCTTAATCAAATCTACATTTATATATATTATTATAACACACAATTCACCAATCCTAGCATGCAATTCTAATAATCAATACTTTCAAATAATTAAGTTAAAATAAATTATACCTTGCGTAGTCGAAAATCGGCGACGGCTAGGGTTTCCGTTTCGTGGCTCGAAACTCGAATTCGACACCTAGCGGCGTCCGAAGTCTGATCAGATTGGACCGGGTGCGTTCGGCGGATGATCCGGCGAATTTCCTACGAATCCAATTTTCCAGCGATTGCGGCAGTTTTCCGGCGAGTGTCGGCAGTTTTCCGGCGGATTCCGGCGGTTTTCCGGCAATGATTCGGGACAGGGCAATCAGGGGGTCTATCGACACCAGCTCGACGAGCTTGGTCCAATGGTGGTGTCAAACAGGGTAGCCGAGGCAGCGATGGCCGTCGACGGCGGCGTTGGCGGCGTGCTCCGATCGGGGCTACGGCCGGCCTCGACGGCGGTCGGGATGATGGGGGAAATGTCGGCGACGGCGAGAGGGTGAGATCGGTGGTCACAGCGGCGGCGGTGGTGACCGAACGTTGGCAGAATCCAGCCCGGAGTGGCGACGGCCGAGGCGGCTTCGTGGCGTCGCGGTGGCGCGCTGGCAAGCGATCGGTGGCCGGGGTTGGTCGTGGCGGCACGGCGACGGCACGGCAAGGCGGGGCGACGTCGATCGGCGGTGGCGGCGGCGGCGGCACACAGCAGTAGCGGCGACAAGGGTTTGGGTGAAGAAGGGTCGGGAGGGAGAAGAAATGCTCTAGTGGCAGTTTTGTAAATAAGTATTGACTCGATTCCTACTCGAGTCAAAATAATAGCTAGTTCGTAATAAATTCTAAAAAATCTAGAAAAATATGGAAAAATTCCATAAAATAAAACAAACACAACAACATCCAAATAACATGCTCTATAACTAATAACCCACCCGAATATAATCCAACGCGTCCTAATGCGTTATTCGGCCTAAAACTATTTCTACGATCAAACATATGAAAAGAAAAAAATACTGCATACTTTCATATATTCTGATAACTTATATCTCACCATCTTCTCGACGTTATCATCATATATTCAGGTACACCTGACTCTCATCTCTCATAACTCACGGCTGGCCTCGGCTCAGCACGCGGTTCATGAAACTAACTCGACTCGAACCAACGGTTGAACCGACTAGTTCGGTAACGTAAAACCCTGACTCGAGTCACGGGTTTTACAGGTGATGTGTATATTATAGTGTCATACAAACTAATATTATGTCATTGATGAATAAATATATATGTAACACCTTAAATCCGATTCATGCATAAGAACCAAATTCTAGTGCAGATCTATTTTCGACGTCTCAAGATGGAAGATATCAATCATTTTTCATGGATGAATAGACAAAACCCTAATATGCTACTACATGGATGATATGACAAGCAGTTTACATAAAAATAACTACTAATCGATAAAATTCATAAAATAAAACGTATAGAGTGGCCCCTAAAATTGCAATTAAGGGCCACCCTGTTAAATCAACATGTATAAATATATATAAATATCTCATGTATTGACATTTACATAAAATTCTAATTTGCTTCATAAGTTATTCAGAATCTTAGGTCTCGACCCATATGTGCATTCTATTCACTTTTCGCATCCAATTCTAGGCCTTGTTGTATACATTCAATATCTAAACATATTTACTAAAACATATTTATTCAAATGTCACAATTAAAAATTCTGCTACTGATGCAAATATCATATCACATCCATCATATTATTATATCTTGCATTGCATCACATCATTTTCAATATGTTGATAACATCAACAAGACATTAACATTTTATCGTCTAACATGTGTGTGCAAGAGACATCACTGCTCCTCCGTCCAGGCTGGCACATCCTACTCTTGATCATCACATAAATATATTATAAAAAACATGTCAATAACGTGTGTTACTGGTCCAAAATATAACTAATATCAAACTGACTATGAGAGCTAACTCTCATATGAAGAAAAACATTCGTATACTTTACTAGAATTCTCTCAAGGGCACCTATTTAGGAGCCACCAGGCTACAGACCCGGTAACATCCCAAACTGACTGCTCTGCTAATGCCTCGCCCGACATTTTCTCATTTTATTTTCTGGTCCCTCAGGATTACTAGTATTTTCTAAGTCCTCTCTCTTTCCTTTATAATTTTCCTAGCTTTGAGCACAAAGGCCGAGTACTTTTAGGTGAGTGCCTTTAGTACCCTTTGAATAATAAGTCTGGACATGTACTATACTAAAATAAGCACCCGTAAACCTCTACGTTCTCCAGGTATGAGGAACTCAAATACAGAGTTATTAGATCTCTTGGGAATAGAAAAACTGTTCATTAATCCAGAGCCCGCTTTAATTGGCACATGCACCCACTCATGGTAAGTACAAGTCGGTCTTCCCATCTCTCATCACATTGAAATGAGATAAAATTATATATATATAGGCCTGGAAAAGATTTATACAATAAGCCTGACTTGGTAACAGAATCTCTAATTGTGACATTTGAATATATTCGTTTTAGTAAATATGTTTAGATATTGAATATTTATAAGTAAGACTCAAAATTGGATGTGAAAAGTGAATAGAATACATAGATGGGTCGAAACCCAAAATTCAGAATAAGGTATACAAGGGATTAGAATTTTGTGTGAATGTCAATGCGTGATATATTTATATATGTTTGTACATGTCGATTTGACAGGGTGGCCACCCTTAATTGCACTTAAGAGAAACTTTATCCGTTGTATTTTATTAATTTTATCGATTTTATTGTAGTTATTTTAGTATGTAAACCGCTTGTCATATCATCCATATAATAGCACGTTAGGGGTTTTGCACATTCATCCATCCAAAGCGATTGACATCTTCCATCTTGAGACGCCGAGAGTAAATCCACACGAAGTGAGTTTGGGTTAGCCAACCCAACTGAGATAAGTGGCATTTTGGTTCGGTTCCTGACTATAAACCGGATTTGGCGAGTTAGCATAGACGGCAATAATAAGTTGTTGCCGGTTGCATATGCTTGTCGTGGAGAATGAGGGGATCGAAATGTGGACATGGTCATTGACTCATGTTCGGGATCACGTCCTCAAACATCCAGGGAAGAGCAAGTACTGGCTGTCGACTATATGATTGGACAAGCAAGAGGGCTTGCTAGCAGCAGTCAAGGATCTCCTACCTAAAACAAGGCTTCCAGTGTCTTTATCCTCGGTCTATCTGCTCACACTTGCCCAACAGAAGTGTGAGATTTCCCTCATCGAGACCATCCTTCTCAACATCCTGCCCAAGAAAAAACTAAATGAATGACATCGATCACTATTTTCACATGTCATGGATGAGCTCTGTTGAAGACTCTCACCTCCTCGGCAACTCCAGCTACACCTTCCGTACTGATGCGAACATCTGCATAGCAGACATAACCTGCTTGTATTCCGTATGGATGTTCATGACATTTTCAGCCCTTCCATGGACCCTGGAAGTCTTGACCCGACATATCCATCTCTTAAAACTTTGGAACTCGTAAGACATTGACTTCGCCCGCCCATATCCTCGTGTTTTCATACAACCACACCTACAAAATGACATGATTAGAAATATTTCACAAATATGCAAAATTTGAAAATAAGAGATGACATTACTTGTAGTATCCATCCAGACCCGCAAAGGTGGCCACCGCTAACATGTCCTCCCTTTGCTCTGGTGCCTGCCAACACTGCGACCTTTCAAATGTAGCCAACTAAGAACGAGTGCACTGCTTGGGCCCAATTCTACTTTGTCACAGTCGACAAATCTGCTAGCATGTCACACAAGAATCCCGAACAAAGTCCATTCGTGAGAGGAAAGAGATAGTAAAAATATACAAAAGATATAATCGCACTGCATCCTCGACATTGTCCCCGTTCTTCATTGATCTTTCAATACCATCTTTAGTTTCTCAAATACAGTCTTGTTGTCGAGCCGATCCTTCATAAAGTACCTAACTGCCCACTAACACGAGTATCTCTTGATCTCCACAGGGAATACCCTACCCCTCATTAGGCAGACCAGTGATTGCGACAACATCGTCTACACTAAAGGGGAGAAGATGGCTCCCGAACTTGATCCTGCCCAATCTACCTTCGAGGACGCAACATCTAAGCATGTATTCCAATAACCCAGGTTGCGAGTTGAATTTTTTCAAGATGAGAAATTTCCCAAATGGAAGGACCTTGACTGCTCTCTTGTGACATTCTTGAAGGGAGAGATTAGCTAAATTACAAAGGTGTTTGGTGGTGCAGGACACCCTAAGAACAATGTCCTTCCTCTATGAACTTGATTCTTCGATTACATCTTTCATGGCTTAATGACATCAATGGCATTATTATACATTTTCAACATAACATCATTGACATGAAAACCTCACCAATGAGATAAAACACAACAAGAACAATATAAAGTTAGGACAGTTAGAACAAACAATTAGAAACAAGAAAACATAAACAGTTAGAATAGTCTACTATTTCGAACTCTGCATGCCACACACAAAATAACATTGCATTTAAACTTGGAAATTCATCATTGACAAAACAATAAAAATATGAAATCCATCAATTACATGTCTCCCAAATTCTGCATGCCCGACACTAAATAGCATTGCATTCAAACTAGGCAATCCATCAATGAGAAGACAATGGAAACATAAAATCTATCAATGACAAGGTTACACAATAACAACCTAGCATCATCGACATGCAAACAGACATGAATAGCATCAATGACATGGAAATGCAAACTGACATGAACAACATCAATGACATGGAAACATTAATAACATCGGTGACATAGTTAAAATTTTCACTCAAATCATCAAAAATCTTATCATAACCTTCATTCTTCTTTCTAGCTGATTTGGTCTTGTATTTTGACCCCTCAGGAACTCTCATGTTCCCTTCCAACGTCTCCTTATGGCCATCAACTACAAATATCTTCAATCTTAAACTACAATGACATGGTTTAACATCACCAATGACATTAGACACGAGATTCATCCACATACCTCTGTCTGATGTTACCCCTTGACATATACATCTTTGTCATGCAGCCAACCTTTGGTATGAAGAAGGCCTCTTATTGACAACATCTTCCTCCCCTTAAAGATTACAAAAAGAAAAAAGAAAAAATAAACTTATCAATCTCTACGTACGTCAAATCCACAAATTTGTAACCCTCCTACATAGCTACCTATTCCATGGTAATCATAAAAAATGCACATAATAAATTTATTTTTTCTAAACTTACCTGAACTCATTTAACTTTTGCTTTTGCATGAAACGAACACCTTGACAGTGGGCATTCGGGAAAATAAGAGCAGTCGGGGATATGACCTTTTGGTCTACGGTGGGCTACGTCGTCAAGGGCAGCCGACGTGCATGGGGCAAATCGGAGAGCACGCCTGTGGGCACAGTGGCGAAGACGGCCCAACCACGAGAGCGAGCGACCAAAGTCAGAGAGGAAGAAGCTGTGTGAGATGGAGAAAATGTGAGAGGGAAGAAGGGATGGAAGCACGTGGATGATACACGCTTTAAGTACTATATGCATCAATCAACATTTTAAAATTTGTGAACCATCCCAATTAACCAAGTCATGAGTAAGTAAGGGTAGCCTTGGCATTTCTCCTCTCAGCCACCCTTGTACCACATATTTGAAATTCTCCACCCCTACCACAAATTTTCTGTATTATTTATATTAATCAAATGGCGCGAAGATAGACAAGAAATCAGGAATAAGCTGGAAGAATGTCTCCAACATGTATCAATTCTCAATGCATCTACGGAAGAACAAAGTCCAACCTGGGATTAGAAAGATTTGCTTTTGTAAGTTGCCCGTTTGTGGCACTGCACGTGCAACTTTTATATGGAAAGTCAAAGTGGGCTGATCAAAGAACATGAATATTCTCTACTCAAATAAAAGTTAACTTGTCTCATCTTAATATTTTGATGATAATTCTATCATTATTTGCTCCCGTATTATCCTCCCCTTTCGTCGATAAATTATACCTATCTTCACATAGAAATGTTTTGCTTGATCAATATACGAGACTTCTTAGATAGCCAAGGATGATTTGCCCGCCGTCGCGCATTGTGGGATGATTTTATGGCTTGTCGATTGAACTTGATCCCCATTGGTTACTCTAGTGGATTCTCCTTGGCTATTCTAATGGATTCTCGTATATCCTCTAATTTTAGATATTTCGCACCTTAAAGGAATTAGTTGGCATGATGTTTGCTGTAAGCTGTAAGCTGTTTAATGCTCTGAGCATAATTTTTTGTTTCATTAAGTTTATTTGGTTTGATAGATTCTAAAAAGAGAAAAGAAAAGAAAAGAAAAGAAGAAAAACACAATTTCCTGCATGTGTTTTAATTGAAAAAGAAAAGAAGAGAGGAGGAAAATTAAGCGTACTTTTCTTGTTGCATTTCCTTGCAAGTTTGTGTAAGAAAATAATCTGTCATGGGATTTTCCATTGGGCCTCCTACTACGTGGAAATCAGTTTTCTACTTAAACTTATTTTCTTTCAATCCCAAACACTCCAACTTTTAAAAAAGTACTCTTTCTTTTTTATTTGTATCAAAATCTACAATACTCAGACAGACCTACGTAAAATATTGATTGGTCTAATTCATGAATGGCATATGCACAGAACGCGCACAAAATTTCCATGCAGAAACACTAAGAATATCCGTTCGTCTGCATGATCAAAACTCAGCCAATAGTAATTTCCGTCTCGTTCATGCACGGCATATGCACATATTAATTGTATTAGTTCAAGCATGTCTGTGGTGTTGTCATGCTTATTTAAAATTTCTTTGCCTGCGTCGACTCTGTTTCTTTGTCCTCCGTGACAAAATTCATGAATGAATCCTGTCCTTACCAATATAATTTGTGATTGACTCATATAAAATAATTGTTAAAATATGCTAATTTGTTTTAATCTAATTACTTTTCTTAAAATAATAAAAATTATATATCATCCATTTATAATCACATGAAACCCTAATTTTGAATTTATATTCCCAACACTTTTGAGTATACGGTAGATGAATAAGAAGAATGAAAATTATATATTTTCAACTCTCAAGTGTCAAAGAGAACAATATAATATACTAATATCATGGAACACTTAGCTTGCTAAATTAAAATATACAAATGACTCCAATTGGCTTAAAGTTATGATTTTGAATAAGTGTTGTCTGGCACATAGATTATCAGAATTATGGTTTCAAAATCATTTATTATTTAACAGTTATCTATTTAAGGTTTAGAGACATAATTACATATTATCTGCTGTAGAAAGTTGTGGCTAGTTAAATGTCTTGTAGGGTAGAATCTTTGTAATCTTTTAACCTTAACATCTTCACAATATCAAATGAATATGAAGTAGATGTCAAATATTAATCTACCTAAATCTTATTTTACGCATTACAACATAAGTGAATGCAATGTATTAGGACGAAAGGGAGACGTTAAATGTTGTCTTTACACACCTCACATGGTTAATTAATCTGAGTCCGACCATCAATGAATCACCACTAATTGAAGAAGAAACCAATCGCAAACCTCATTTTTAGGTTAGGGTTTGCACCTGATTTGAGCTTTGCCATGCCCAGGTCAATATTCAAGTTAGTTTGAACGAGTTCGAGCTAGACCACCCTTTCAGACCATAAGAATCAGCTCAGGAGGCCGCATGAGCACAGTTATGGATCCTGAGTATGCCAACGATGCACATGATAGTTTCAGTTATGATATAATAGAGTAATAGTTATATGGTATATATGAGGCATACATGTGATTTTTATAAGTTAGCCAGGATTTCAGCCACGATATAGGCCATATTTTATTTACAAGCAGCATAGGAATTTTGGATCACTCGAGATTGTGGTCCTAGGCCCGGTTGTTGAGTTCAGGGTTCGAGGCATATTTAGCCTTCTTGCCTCGATTCCTTCCCATAGAGTCACTTTTATGACCTGTTAGTTTCGACTTTGGACGATCTTGATCCAAACCTTACGTCCACACGTATATTGAATTTACCCATAGGTGGGTCCCACTAGGCCACTAGTTGTCGAATGTCCTGATCATGCCACGTGACAAGATCTGAGCCGTACACTCAACCCTAGCTCCACCATTTATTTCCGGTGATGTCCCGACCATTTGGATATTTTTACTTTAGCACCACCACCACTTTGGCTCACCACCAGCGAGTTTTTGCCTTGCCCCCACCATCGGACTGGCACCCCTATGACCACCTCGCGGTCGGTTTTCTATCCGTACTCTTCATGACCACTGGCACCACTGCAGTTGTAGCCAGCGATAGAGTTCTTGAAGCCAGTTTCCTCCATTGCCACCGCCATTCAAGTCGTTTTCCGGCGCCAGCATGCCACCTTCAGTCGATCTAACCACCCCGACAGCTTTCCCTCGTTGTAGCCGCAATCACCGCTAATGACGTCTGCCGCACAGGGTAGCGATGCTGTCCCTTTTTGGCTGATTTCTGGCTAGCCACTGGCCGGACTCCGTTGATTGCCACCACCATCATAATCCTCATCGCATAGGCCGTCGATCCCAACCGGTGGTGACCACAACTGCGCCGCCATCTGCATTTTTCGGCGACAGGCACTACCACCCCTGTTTGGCTGTTTATCCATGTTCGTGTCTGTGCATCAGTGTCCGCATCCGTGTCCACATCTGCCTACCCGATCTTGTTCATCAGCCCGCCAGCCCATGTCCAAGTCCGTCAGTCCAGTTCATGTCTGCCCAGTCAACCTAACCCATTTTCCTGTTAACCCAAACTGGGTTGGTTCAGCCTATTTGGTTCTATCTGGTTCAGCTAGGTTCGGTCCGATTTAGCTAATTTTGAATCGTTTTTGTCGGTTCTTACACAGTTTTCGGTAATTTGAGAACCTCTATATTAGTTTAGATGTATATTCACATTTTTTAGCATGTTTGGATATTATGAGTATTTTTCTTTATTTATTAAATAATTATTTATTTATTTATTTATGATTATTCATTTCTTATTATGTATATATTTCTTAACTACGATGAATGATTATGTGACTAATTATTGTTACTGATAATGTATTTATTCATAGATATTGTTTTGTTGATGTTTATCTTATTTTATTTAATTAATTGATTAATTATTAATTATTTTCTTAATATATATGTATTTAGTCGTATGCTCGTATATTTGATATTTATGTTATTATTATTCATAATTAATTAATATTAGCCATTTATTTATTTATTTATCTATTAATTAATTTAATTAATTAATTATTATTTATTAAATTATTTATATGTTTACTAGCATGAGTATATATGATATTTACTCTTGTTTAGTTATGTATTTATATAATATAATTATTTTAATATTTTCTAATTAAAGTATATTTATATTCATGTATTTATTATTTACCCAACTATCTATGAGTGCATTTATTTGTTTATTTATTTATTATTTATTATTATTATTATGTCTTGATTTTTGTGCCACATGTTTAGTTATAGGTTTGTTAATATTGTTTTCTTTATTAGGTTGAATTTGTAAACCCGAGTTGTCCACCGAGGTTTTTATTGTCGATTCGGTTATTACATGAATCGGGCTAGTAGGTCTGACCCTTCTTGTCGTCATTCATATATGATATGCTGTAAGTTGCCCGACCTTAGCCTCCTTCGGTGTTCTGTACTCCTGTTTCGATGCGGCATGCCCGACTTTTTATTATTTGGTCCAATTTAATCGTATATAGTTAGATATTAGGACCGTGTCCCTCGCATGCTTACCGTGTGTTTGATAATCTTTTGGGACCTGCATGTAGAAATTCCCGAGGTGGATCCAATCGCTTTAGGGTAAAAACTCTAAGTTTTTCGGTTTTGAGATAACCCTACCTATACCTCTTTAGCTAACCCAACTCATACCATCTTTAGCCAACCCAATGTATACATCTATAGGTGTGGCATCCATACCTCTATAGGTATGGCACCCATACCTCTATAGGAATGACACCCATACTCCTCTATAGGTATGGCACCCATACCTATATAACCCTACATCTATAGGTGATGGACACCCATACCTTATGACATTACCAAACCAACCAATCATTTTTTCTATAAAATCCACATCTCTTCCCCTCACTTTTTAACCATTTCTTCCTTCCCTCCTCACCTTGAACCACATTCTTCTACTCTCCTTAGCCTTCTTCTTCCTCGGAGTGCCAAGAAACCCGCTCCACATTCTTAGCATCCTTGGGTGGTAGGCTTTGAGGTTGGATGTCCTCAGAAGACCTATCCTTGGTCTTTCACTCATTAGCCTCAGGTTTGGACTGCCTCTGTTGCTCGTTCTTTGATGTGTATTAGCTTGTATGCATTCATATCAAATTATTTTTAGGACGTTTTTATCTTGTATATATGAATGTTAGGAGAATTTTGAGTATACATTTATCTTATTGGGCCATGTAAATAAATAGATATGATTTCTATAATGCATGTAGGTCACTAATATGCACCATTTCAGTATAAAAATCATATCTTGGCATTATGATCTCCCATTTGCACAATTGTTAATTTGTTACACTCATAACACGTAGATCTACAACTTTCTTAGTTGGGTGTTTGACCTTGCCATGCCCTACAATTTGCATGTAAGAGGGTAAAAATTGAGGAAAGGTGGCAGTTTGGACTGTTATAGTGATATAATCGCTCCTTTCTCCAATTTATATTCTTTGTATTTATAGGATTTGTTGATGCAAAACATGCCATATTTTTTATGGTAATTATACGAGTTTATGGTAAAATTTTAACCCTATTATAACTACTAAATAATCATGAACATAACCCATAAGTATGCCTTCTATTTCCTTTTTGTTTATAACTATGAGGAGGATCTATGATTATCTTATATTTTAAGCAACAAATTTAAACTATTAAAATCTTGTAAATTTGTATGATGCCACAATAATTGACTACTTGAAATATGTAAATTTTAGGAATGAGAAAAAATTATCTAGGTTATGTTTTAGAAGTGTTTACATGGACGATTAGTAAAGATGCTAGGTGAAAAACCGTACTCTTCACTCGGGCAGTAAATTACCTTAAAATAGGGTACATGTATTTTAATTGCAGTGAAACTTGGTCCACATCTTACTCTATTTTTGCATCAGTAGCATAGGCGATCAATTTTGGGGCCATTTGGTTAGGTTCCCAATATTTGTAAATTCTAAATTTGTTAAGGTTCCATATAGCCCAGAAAATAAGCTCTAATCTAATGACCCAACTTGTAAAATCCATCTTATGGGGCTCAAGATACGTGTGTTAGCTAACTAAGTCCACTGACCCGGCCTATTTAGAGTCCTCTAGCACATGAACCAACGGTTACAAAATTGGTGTACAGCCCGAGAACCCGATGTTCCAACTGCGCTTAGGAGCCGAAAGCGCAATGGGCCTTTGTTCCCATTTGATTTTC
>JAURVB010014457.1:0-128961 GCA_033002965.1 Piper betle | reverse complement strand
GATCTTTTTAAAGATCAATTGAAAAGGAGCCAAGGTTGCATTTACAAGAAAATCTTCAAGGCGGGTTCAATAACAAAGTATGAAGTTTTTCCACATGATGATGAAGCTACAAAACATGTTGTTGCATACCAAACTTGTGGAGAAATAAATGCCACATGTAGTTGCAAGAAATTTGAAAGTGAAGGAATTTTGTGTATGCACATTTTGAAAATTTTTCATAAGAAACAACTCTGCAAAATGCCAACTCAATATGTGCTATACCGTTGGACAATTAAAGCGAGATATTGTTATTCAAACCGGAGTGAGGATACCAACAGCGTTCATGCCTCTAGAAGTCCACTTACCCCGTTGCAGTTATGGAAATTTCGGACAATGACTATCCGATTGCAAGATTTGGGAACAATTTCCGATGAGCACTATCAATTTGCACTACCACTTTTAGAAAATTTGGTTGAAAACCTTGACAAGATTGGGAGTTCATCTTCAGGGAGAGTCCAAACAAGCAACGAATCCGTTGGCAGGCAAGTTACAACTTCAATAGAGCATATTCCCCAAATTAGTATACGTGACCCCTCTCAGTTGCGTACGAAAGGTCGGCCAAAGACTAGTCAACGATTGAAGGCAGGATATGAAGTTGCTCAAGATCAAAAGAAAAAAGGATGTGTAGCATTTGTAATGAAAGAGGTCATTATTCAACAACATGTAAAAATGTTCATAGCAATTGTAACAATGATCGCCTGCAGTAGGATATTTTTGGGCTTATATAATACATGATGGAAAATAGTATCTTTGTATTTTTTGTGTATTTTGTGAAAATGTCATCTTCTAGAATGTTATTAAATGTCATCTTCTGGAATGTTTCATGTCACTAGGAAAACAATCATGGTATATCAGTGTAAGTCGTCATCGTCGATGACGATCATCCTCTGCCGTCGGGAGCTTGGTTGCCGCCGTCGTCGTCCATCTCTTATTTTCATCAAACATTTAGTTAGTAGGATCTTGATGGATTCGAACCATCATCTCTCAAGAATTTCTTGAGTGCTCTGCCAATTTTGAGCTAAAGATCCACAACAGTTGGGTCGCCGCGCCGCACGGTGCACAGCCGAGGGGTCTCCGACGGCTGCCGGCCCTCCAACCTCTTAGTCTGAAAGCCGTCCGCCATCACGCACCGTCCGCCGCCGTCACGCACCGTCCGCAGTCCGCCGCTGCTAGCATAAAGGGAATTGACTGTAAAATTAGATGCCGCTGAGTCCAGAGTGACAACTCTTTCTAGCATGACTGAGGTAAGATCACAATATTATTATGAGCTTTGATGAGGGAACAGATAATATTTTATAGTCTTAGGATTGGTTCTTGGGACAGGAAATAACTAGTAGAGATTATTGTTGAAGACCTTTATGCTAGCATGTAAATTACAGTGTTGGATTCTATGTTCATTCTGAAACTGAAATTACAATAGTGATATGTGCAGAGCTTTGCATAGTCTTGGGTACAAATAATATGCTACTTTGTTTTAACTTGTCACAAAACTATCCAACCATTGGTTGAAAATGTTTCGAGTTCCACCTTGAACAAAATTTTCATGGCTTGTTTAAAACTCCAAGATTCCTTCATACTTGTTCCAAATAAAGCAAGACCTCTAAATTTTTGGAGGTGGAACTTCACATTTATTAGTTTTTTGCTATATTAAAAATCTGCATGAGAAATTACTCTCTTAAAAGTTAAAATATATCAATTGAACCTGTTCTTGCATTGGATCTGCTTGTTTTGGCAACTGCTATCTTTAAAAAGTAGAATACTTAAATTCCAATATGTGTAGAAATAGTATCGATGATCCTATACCCCGCCTTTAGGAAATTCTTTTGTGCAGTTTCTCCAACCTAGTAGATTGGTATATTGTAGTAATTTGTAGTTTTTGAGCATCACCTTTTGCTGGTAGAGTAAAAACTGGATGCCCTTGTCTCAGCTTTTTTCTTCTTCCATGTCTTATGATTGTTTGCATGCATTGCAGACTGAAATGGTTGCCAGGGCAAGAGAGGAGGTAAACAGTTTGAGACATGCAAATGAAGATCTGACGAAGCAAGTGGAAGGACTACAAATGAACAGATTTAGCGAGGTTGAAGAATTGGTCTACCTACGTTGGGTGAATGCGTGCTTGAGGTACGAACTCCGAAACTACCAAACACCATCTGGGAAGGAATCAGCTCGTGATCTCAGTAAGAGCTTGAGTCCAAGATCTCAAGAGAAGGCAAAACGTCTCATGCTAGAAGAAGATGACATTTTTTAAGTAATCTTATGGAATTTCCTGTGAAGCTGCTTTGAAGAAGATGTATTCCCTTCTTGAAAAGTAAGTAATCTTATGGAATTTCTGCCACTTCTATTGATCCATTTTATAATGCTCAATTTAGACTGTCCCTAACAATTATTACCAGCTTCTTGCCTCACTTTTTTTTTTAACCTCTTTTTGCAGAGTGGAGCAAAGTGTGTATGCGCTTCTTAGAACTCGAGATATGGCTATTTCTCGCTACCGGGAATATGGGATTCCAACAGATTGGTTGCTAGACTCTGGAATAGTAGGCAAGGTGTGTATGATATATATTAGATTAACTCGTCACAAAAATTTTATTTGTAGACGAGATGCTCCTCATTTTGTATTTTTACAAACAATTACATGACTTAGCTGCTCAAAGAAAGATGTGGAATTCCTATATTGATTCATTCAATCTTTACAGGTAAAATTGTCATCAGTTCAGCTGGCAAGGAAATACATGAAGAGGGTAGCTTCAGAACTTGATGCATTGAGTGGCTCGGACAAAGAACCAAACAGGGAGTTCTTGATTCTCCAAGGAGTTCGCTTTGCCTTCCGTGTACATCAGGTAGTAAAAACTCCAACATTATTGACTCCTCTAAAATTAGATCAAAAGCTTTCACTGTTCTTAGCCTGGCATAAATGGTATTCACAAAATCTAACTTTTGTCACAAATTTGATCAGTTTGCTGGAGGATTTGATGCGGAGAGCATGCGGGCGTTTGAGGAGCTCAGAAGCCGAGCGAATACGATAAAGTCATCGGAGACGGCCATGGAAGACGATGCAGACGAGCCCCAAGCCTGATTTTTTCTTTCTCCCATCTTTACTCCATCCTCTTCCACTCTCCCCCATCTTGTCTGCTTCAAAACGCAATCTTTTTGCTGCATACTTTATACATCAATCATCCAAAGCACCCTTCACATGCATCAGAAGCCTCCACTTGTGATCTTGCATTGCATTGGAGGAGATGATGCGATCACGTGTATCTCTTCTCCGTATATTTAAGGGAAAATAACACAGTTGCAATCTTTCACTGTAAAATTGCTTCTTCCAAGTTCTTCCAACAATGGCCGATCGACATGCAGGGCTGCTCCGGCGGCTCCATGACCACGCCCCGAGCTCGACCCAGTTCATCGGCTTCCTCGCCCTCCTCGACTCCGGCGCAATCCTCCTCTTCTTCTCCGGCGTGACGCTCACCGCCGCCGTCCTGGGCTTGATCCTCCTCTCCCCGGTGATCATCCTGACCAGCCCGATATGGGCCCCCGCCGGCGCGGCGCTGGTGGTCGCTGGCGGCGGCCGCCGCGACCTGGGCTACGAGTACCTGCGCGGGCGGTAGCGGGTGGACTACGCAAGGGGCTGGATCGCCGACACGGCGGGGCAGGTGAAGGACTATGCTCGGGAGTACGCCGGGTACCTCCAGAGGAGGGTGAAGGATGCTGCTCCAGGAGCTTGATGAGGTTCTTCAACAACGAGAAGATGACGATGCAGGCGGTGGACGGCTGCGAGGCGGGCGGGCGCTGCGGGTTTGAAGAACAGGGCAACCAGTTAAGTTTTTTGAAATGGCGGGGGGAATGTCCAGCCGTTGGATAAAATCCAACGGCTGAAACACTGCAGCACAGCCAAGATGGCTGTGCTGCAGCACATACTCCCCCTCTATATATATATATATATATATATATATATATATATATACACACGAATTCTCTACAGTGCGCTGCGTGAAAACGCTGCGCTGCGTGAAAACGCAGCGCACTGATGCGGCGCAGCGATCGCGGCCGTCGGATCGCGATCCGATGGCCTGCAACAAAAACAGCCCCCCCCCCCGCCCGTCGGCGAAAACTTCCCGCCAGCCGTTCCCGCGCCCAATGCTTCCCGCCCGCCGTTCCCGCCGCTCGTCGTTGCTATTAAGAGGCCCGCCACTGACCCGTCCAACCCATCCTCCGCCGCCCCCGCCCCGCCATTCCCGCCCCCGCCCCCCTTTCCTTCCCTCCCCTCTTTCTCACGGAAACCCGCCGCCCTTGCCCCCGCCGCCGCCGCCGCGGGCGCCCCCTCCCCCGCCCTGGCCCAGGCCCCTGCCCCCCCCCGTTGCCGCCCCCCAGCCCCCGCGCCGTGCCCCGCATCCCGCCCCCGGCCCCCCTTTCCTTCCCTCCCCTGTTCTCACAAAACCCGCCGCCCTTACCCCCGCACCCGCCGCCGCGGGCGCCCCCGCCCCCGCCCCGGCGCAGGCCCCTGCCCCCCTGTCGCCGCCCCCCACACCGCCGTCCACCGTCATCCCCGGCCCCTGCCCCCCCCATCTCCTTCCCTCCCCTGTTCTCACAAAACCCGCCGCCCTTTCCCCGCCGCCGCCCCCGCGGGCCCCCCCGCCCCGCCCCGGCCCAGGCCCCTGCCCCCCTGTCACCGCCCCCGGCCCCCGCGCCGTGCCCCGCATCCCGCCCCCTGCCAATCCTCCATCCCCTGTCTCCCCGCCCCTGTCGCACCCCGCTCCCACCCCCGCCGCCGTCTGCCGCCTGCTGCCCCCCACCGGTCCAAGCCCCCTGCCCTCACCATCGCCGTACCCCGGCCCCCGCGCTCTAACCAGCCTCCCGCCCCCTGCCGCTCCTCCCTCCCCTGCCTCCCCGCCCCTGCCGTCCCTCCCTCCACTGCCCTTCCCACATTTGCCGCCGCGCCCCCACTGCCCCTTGCCGCGCCCGTCGCCGCCCTGCGCCCGCATCCGCCCGCGCACCCACTGACCCTTGCCCCGCCCCTCGCCGCCCTACGCCACCATCCACGCGCGGCCCCCCTGCCACACCTGCGACACTGCAATAACCCGCCGCGGTCGTCCCGACTCGGGTCATAACAAAATTGACACGGTCACGCGCGAATTTGCCAGTTTTGAACGGTAAAGTTAAATTTTTTTTCTGGCTTATGTGGCATATATTTAAATTTGACGGTAAATTTATATTTTTCAGGTCATAGGGAGTCGAGGTCGCCAAAATTACATCTTTCAGAATACGAAAATCAGGTTAGAGTTAAGTCTTTAAAAATATTTTGACTTAATTAAAGCATGTTTATTACGCTTATTTTAATTGAAAATAATCTTAGATTTTATAAATTTTTTATTTTTTTAAGAATGGACAAGCTTGAAGATAAAGCATACGAGGAAGAAGATATAAGCAAAAATAATACAACAATTTATCCTATTATAGAAGATGAGTTCAAACCGAAGGTTGGGATGCAATTTGATTGTTTGGACGATGTACTCGATTTATACAGTAGGTATTCAAAAATGGCCGGTTTTGGTATACGTAAACATAGTACAAACTATCATAAGAGAACAAAAGACTTATGGTCGCAAGCATTCGTGTGTTCTAAAGAAGGTCATTTCAGAGAAGATGAGCGAAAAAGAGAAATATCTGACAAAGGAAAAAAAGAACTCATCCTATAATAAGAGAAGGTTGTCAAGCACGCATGAGGGTAACTAAGAATAAAGAGGGCACATGGAATGTCATGTTTTTCGAAGAAGGACATAGTCATGCACTCCTTACACCATCAAAAATTCAATTTCTCAGGGCACATAGGCATGTTACAAGTGTGCACCGAAACTTGATTGACCAATTCGGAGAGGCTAACATCAAAACTTCTCAACTAATGTCTGTGCTAGAAATTGAAGCAGGTGGGGCAGAAAATATTGGTTGTACAGAGATAGATATTAGAAATGTGCAGACAAAATATAGAAAGGAGATAAAGGAAATTGATGCCCAATTACTGATGGAACACTTCGAGGAAATGAAAGAAATGAATAACTCCTTTTTTATTGCTATGAATTTGATGATGAGGGCAGATTAAAACATTGTTTTTGGGCGGATGGAATTGCAAGGAAAAATTATCAGCTATACTCAGATGTGATTATTTTTGATACAACATATAATACAAATAAATATTCACTTGTTTTTGCCCCATTCACCGGAGTTAACAATCACAGGCAAACAATTACATTTGGATGTGCATTTTTGTGTAATGAGAAGACAGAATCGTTTGTGTGGCTTTTTGAAATATTTTTAAAATGCATGGATGGAAGGCATCCCGGGGCAATTGTTACTGACCAAGATCCGGCAATGGATAAAGCAATTAAATTGATATTTCCTTCAACATATCATCGTCTTTGCATTTGGCATATCCTTAAGAAGGAGACTGAAAAATTAGGTGCAATTGCTCACATGAAGGAGTTTTATGAGCCATTCCACAGTTTAATTTATGGTGCGGAAAACGAAGAAGTCTTTGAATCACAATGGAGTGCACTAATGAAAGACAATTGTGTAGTGGGAAATGAGTGGTTAAAATCTATATATGCAATTCGTCATGCTTGGGTGCCAGTGTATAGTAAAGGTATATTTTTAGCTGGTATAAGAAGTTCACAACGAAGTGAATCCCAAAACTCATTTTACTCAAGGTATGTGAACAAAAAAATAGCCTCATTGAGTTTATACATAGA
Source organism: Piper betle (assembly GCA_033002965.1). Lineage (NCBI taxonomy): Eukaryota > Viridiplantae > Streptophyta > Magnoliopsida > Piperales > Piperaceae > Piper > Piper betle. The sequence goes on along the minus strand of JAURVB010014457.1, from coordinate 122,182 downwards.
TATGAGAGAGCTATCAAAAGACAGAGATTGAACGAGGCAAAAGAAGCATATGAAAATACATATAAAAGCCCTAAATTGGTCACCCCATTCAATATGGAATGTACGATGGCAAAAGTTTATACTCGAAAAGTGTTTTATAAGTTTCAAGAAGAACTACAATACAGTATGGCTTGTTGCTCATCTCATAAAAAATTAGATGTGGAGGATGTTGAACAGTATGATGTAACATGTTGTAGAAATAGTAAAGGCTTGGTTTCACATGTTATTTACAAAGGAGCTAATAGGAGATGCACGTGTAGTTGTCAGCTTTTAGAAAGTGAAGGTTTTCCCTGTAGACATTTGCTATATGTACTTAGATTGAATGAGGGGGATATTTTTCCTGAAATGTATATCATGAAGAGATGGACAATTGACATAGCAAAGGAAGTTGTTTTTGATGGTGAGGGAGTGGAACTTCATGGTGATTGTCAGAAAACGTTATTCTCAAATTGGGGAGAATTGCACTGTATATTTAATCGATGGGCCAAAAAGGCATATTCGTCATCTGAAAAGTTTGAACTCGCCAAGCAAAAATTGTTGGAGATAGAAAAATTGGTAGAAGATGTGGTAGATGATCGGCATCATGGAATACAACTACATCATGGAATACAAGTCCATCCACCTGCACAATCAAAGACAAAAGGAAGTGGTAAAAGATGGAAGAGTGGTAAAGAACTTGCACTGGACCATTTGGGAAAAGATAGGTTGTGCCATGGTTGTAATCAACGGGGAGTTGGGCATGATAAACGCACTTGCCCTGCAATTGTATCACGGTAATGTTGCCTAAGAAACCCTTCTTTTGATGTATATATATATATATATATATATATATATATATATATATATATATATATATTTGTGATTATTTTCCATGTTTTGTTTTTAAATATATAGGCAAAAATTTGTTCCATCTGAAAGTGGAGTCGTGGAGGCTATTCAGGGGTGTCGGCGGAGCGATGGCGATTGTCAAAGCAGTGATGCACTATGATAGCTCTGAATTTGTAACTTGTTATCATGAAATGTTATTTGCTTTAGTCAAATTTCATACTTTTGTAACTTGTAAGTTTGTACTTGTAACTTGTTATCATGAAATGTTATTTCATGCTTTAATCAAATTTCAATCTCGACTTAAGTTAATATTACAAATGGTCGGCGGTGACGGGCAAGAGGGGTGGTCGGCGGGGATGGGCGAGGTCGCCGGCGGTGAGGTGGCGCGGGAAACAGAAGGGGGTGAGAAACAGGGGAGGGTAATATGGTAATAAAAATTTTACTCGCTCACATTCGAGCAAATTTTTATTACAAAATAAATTTAAAAAAAATAAAATAATTTCATGATAAAAATTTAACTCGGAATCTACTCCGAGTCATAACTCGAGTTAATACTATGAAATAAATTTTAAAAAATATAAAATAATTTTGAAATATAAAATAAATTTAAAAAACACTTGACTCGGTCACCCCCGCTCGAGTCAAGTTTTTATGACATTATTTTATTTTTTTAAATTTATTTTGTAATATTAACTCGCGTTCGCCAACATTGTCGCCGCCTCGGGGCTGGATGGTCCTCCTGGGAAATATGCGGCGCCGGTCTTGTGTGGGACAGAATAAAGTTTTTATTACAAAATTATTTTATTTTTTAAATTTATTTCGTAATATTGAATTGATCTCGTGCGAGATCGAATCAAATATTTATTATAAAAAATTTTTAAATTTTTATTTATTTCGTAATATTGACTCGATCTCGTGCGAGATCGAATCAAGTATTTATTATAAAAAAATTTTATTTTTTTAATTTATTTCGTAATATTGAATCGATCTCGTGCGAGATCGAATCAAATATTTATTATAAAAAAATTTTATTTTTTTATTTATTTCGTAATATTGACTCGATCTCGTGCGAGATCGAATCAAGTATTTATTATAAAAAAAATTTATTTTTTTAATTTATTTCGTAATATTGAATCGATCTTGTGCGAGATCGAATCAAATATTTATTATAAAAAAATTTTATTTTTTTTATTTATTTCGTAATATTGACTCGCTCTCGTGCGAGATCGAATCAAGTATTTATTATAAAAAAATTTTATTTTTTTAATTTATTTCGTAATATTAACTCGATCTCGTGCGAGATTAAATCAAGTATTTATTAAAAAAAATAATTTTTTAAATTTATTTCGTAATATTAACTCGAGTCGGGGACCGAGTAAAGTTTTTATTACGTTTTTACCCTCCCCTGTTCCATCCCGCTCTCTCTAGCCGGGCCACCCGACGGCCGGCGACCTCGCCACCGGCCACCCGCGGGCCGGGGGGGGGCAGGCAGGGGTTGGGGCGGATGCTGCGGCCGCCGACCGGGGCAAAGGCAGCGGGGCAGTGACTGGGGTAGGCCAGGGGGCTGGGGCGGCCAGCGGGGGTGGGGCAGGGGAGGCCGGCGGTGCAGGGGCAGGGGCGCAGCGGCGGGGCGGAGGCAGGGGCGGCCTGCGGTGCGGGGGCGGGGGCTGGGGCGGCCGGCGGGGGCTGGGGCTGCCGGCGGGCTGTGCGGGGGCAGGGGCGGGGCAGGGCTGGGCGGGGCAGGGGAAGCCGGCAGGGGCAGGGCAGCGGCGGGGCGGGGGCAAGGGCGGGGGCGGCCGGCGGGATGGGGGCACGGGGCGGCGGCGGGCGGGGGCCGACGGCGGCCGGAGGCTGAAAGTGATGGTGGGGGGGGGTTAAGGGTGATTGTGGACCGTTGGATTACATCCAACGGTCCACAATAGGCAGCGCCAATGCGCTGCCAATATAGGGCAGCGCACTGTAGCGCTGCCATATATATATATATATATATATATATATATATATATAAAAGTCAAGATAAAATTAATTATAAAAACTTAAATGATTCAATATTGGTTTAATTATATGTCAAAACATTTATTTGGAAACAATATTCTTATAGTAATTATATGAAACCATCAGAGTGATTATAATGTAGACTATCTAATTTGGAGTGGAAGTATCATCACAATAGACAGCTCGTGCAGATTCAGGTAGACGAAATTAAGCATCCATATCTCACCGTCTCTTGAAGTAGTGATCGTCTTGCCCGTTGGTCACTTTGGGAGGGAAGGTGGCTCGGACCAGATTTCACAAATCGGAGCATTTGATCTTCTCCAACTCCTATTCAAACGCGGCATAGGCGGGAAAACAACAAGGCGATACGCCGCCGCCCTCCCCATTTCCGACCACTTTGCCGGCGGCCATGGATGACCTCCCCCTTAGCCTCAACGAGCGGAACGACCGCCGCCTCCATTCCCTCTCCACCTCCTCTCGCCCTCCCCCACCCCCTCCCCTGCAGGTACTGCGCCTCAAAGTTTCAATCTTCCTTCCTTTTTTCTTTTCTCTCATTTGCTTCGTGCGATAGTCTGATTTTGATTTCGCTGAGACAAAAATGGTTGTTGGGATTTTAGAGGGAAACCCTGTGAAGGAGGGGCGGCGGCGGCGGTTGAAGAAGCTCGCCGCGGCGTCGGAGGGGGATGAGGGGGAAGATGCGGAAGTGAAGCCGCCGTCTTTTGAGTTCGATTTTGATTCCGACGGGGAGAATCGAAGCCCGGCTGCTATCAGAGACGTACTTGACCGTCTTACCCTAAAGCTCGACTCCTTGTCGATTCAGAAGAAGAAACCTTTGCCGGGAAAGCCGGAAGAGGATCCTGTGGTGGTGGCGTCCGCTGTTGATTCGCAAGTCCAGGTCGATTCAGTATCAGATAGGGGTTGGATGATGGCAAAGTTGGAACCTTTGAGAAGCCTGGCTTTTCATTTGACTTGGATGTGGAGGACTGCGTGGAGGTAAGCAATTCTATTAGTGGTGACAGGTCTGATGGCTGCAGCCGGAAGAGTAATATCGACGATGACGATTTAGTGGAAGTAGGGAAAGATGCAGATGCGGGTGCTGTTAATGGTAATCTCCTTTGCTCTCTTCACATGTGTGTAGGTTACGATGCGTGAACATAAATCAAACGAATGCACACATAGTCACAGTCTTACCTGATTTAATAGATATTCCCATGTTTATGCCCTCCTCCCTTAAATTCAGCATAGTTTAAACAACTAGAGATTGTCAATGAAAAAAACCAAGCATAGGATTGAGTTTTGATTTAGAAATTCCCAAACATCTTTAGCTGTAGCAGGTGTTGGAGCTAAGAATAAAATCTGATTCTACAGCAGTAAAGAACCAAGTAATAACCTTTGCATTATTTGTCTTCCAACAATAACTCTACTCTCTCATACACTTATTCATGTTGCTATGCTAACAGGTGCTATAGTGTATGATGGGGATAAGGGGAAATACATTCTCCCTGAGAATATTGCAAGAATGTTGTACCCACATCAAAAAGATGGGTTGAAATGGCTGTGGTCCCTGCATTGCATGCCCTCTGGAGGGATTTTAGGGGATGACATGGGCTTGGGGAAGACAATGCAGGTAGCTTTGCTGCAAAAAGTGCTAGTTATAACTGTCTTATATGGCTTTAATTGTAATTTTAACTTAAAAATTTGTACCATACATAAGTTTGTGTTTTTATTTAGGTGTCTGCCTTTTTGGCTGGGCTTTTTCATTCACGCTTGATTAAAAGGGCACTTATTGTCGCTCCAAAAACACTACTCCCGCAATGGATGAAAGAACTTACAGTCACGGGGCTTTCAAAAAAATAAGGGAGTCAGTGTTCTATCTTGTTCACATAATAGCATTTTATTGTAAACTTCAATACAAGAAATTTTAATAGTTGCTTCTTCTTTGTTCAGGTACTTTGCAACCTGTCCTAAGACTCGTCAGTATGAGCTGAATTATGTACTTCAGGTATGTGTTTGCTTAGTCAATCATGGTATTTTTTGTACTTGGAGTCTTTGACTATGTAGAAATTTTTTGTTTAAAAGCTTTGTGTCTTATATTATCATAATTGAGTGTTCTATTACATTATTTCTTGCTCAGGACAAAGGCATTCTTCTTACAACTTACGATATTGTTCGGACCAGTTCAAAAGCTTTAAGGGGAGATTCTTATTTGGTTGAATATGAAGATGATGACGACAATGTATGGGATTATGTCATTCTTGATGAGGTAAGTTTTTCAACTTTAGTATACTATAATAGCATTAGATTGACATTGGGGCTTTCCAGTGGCGTAAGTCATTGAGTGCCGATGAGCTTAAGATTCCATAAATTTTCAGATCTTTAATCCTTCTCTCTGTTTAGAATTGTCTGTAATTGTTTTTGAATTCTGATCAAATGGTTCCTTTTCATGGTAATTACGTCTTTTTGATCCTACGTATATACTTCTTTAATTGCAAAAACGAGTTAACCACTTAGTTATATAAGGTGGATGCATGATACAATAATGAGAAACTCTTTTGCACCATACAATGATGAGTTAACCTATATGTCATCAGCTCACTAACATTTTTCTTTTGTTTCTCACTAACATTTAGTTTTTTTCATTCACATGGTCTTGTTTTCATTTTTTAACATTTTTTTCCCTCAGGGGCATATCATAAAGAATCCTAGCACACAAAGATCAAAAAGTTTATTTGACTTACCTTGTAATCATCGTATCATTATAAGTGGGACACCAATCCAGAACAATTTAAAGGTGATAACCATTCTTTTGTGTCTTTTTATATGTTTGATACTTTTCAATTTTTTTGGTAACTTTTAGATTGTTTTGTGTTTTTCTCATGCCAGGAACTGTGGGCTCTATTCAACTTTTGTTGTCCAGGCCTATTGGGTGATAAAAAGAGTAGAGACATGTCTCTAATTTATTTGTTTTAACAAAATAGTTATCTTCTTAGTCACTTGAATTTTTGGCGGTTTACAGGTTCAAGGAAAGATATGAGAATCTCATTCTTCGTGGAAATGAAAAGACGGCTTCAGTTAGAGATAGAAGCATTGGCTCTACTATTGCAAAGGTTTCCCTTTCATATCTATATATTCTATCGAATTCAAGTTGAATATAGTTTATGATTGTGTGTCTGATGTAGTGCTAACATCCTTTATTAGTACAAAAGTTAAACTTTTTACTAGTTGGAGAGTTTTGGAAGACTAAGGAATAAGATGCATTGCATTTACAAGGGTATTTATAGTTCGGTTTAATTTGTAAGACTATAAATATAAGACCATCTCTTTGTAAAAATGAAAATGTTTTCTGATGAATTGAGAACGATTGAGAGCTTTTTTATTTTTTATCTTTTGTTAAGTAGGAGTAGTTGTTGTTTTAGCAATTTTCGTGGCAAGCTGCATCAAATTGGTTATCAAAGCTTATTCTGCATGAAATTGGTAGAAGTTTTGGTTTGAATAGACCTATTTCTTGCTAAATTTCATTGCAGGTTGTCTCCCTAGGACAACCGTGTATCAAATTGGTATTCGAGCATTTGATACACATAACATCCTTTACTAGTGCGGAAGTTAAACCTTTTATTAGTACATGAGTTTTGAAAAGACCAGGAATAGGATGCATTGCATTTACTAGTGCATTTACAGTTTTGTTTAATATGTAAGCCTATAAATATAAGGCCATCTCTTTGCAAAAAATAATGTTTTCAGATGAATTGAGAACGGCCGAGAGGCCATTTATTTTTTTCTTTGTTATGTAGGAGTAGTTAATTTAGCAATTCTCATGGCAAGTTGCATCAAATTGGTTATTGGAGACTATTATGCATGAAATTGCTAGAAACTTTTGTTTGAATAGACATGCTTTGTGCTAAATTTCATTGCATGTTGTCTCCTGAGGACAACCATGCATCATTGTAAGTGGAGTATATTATATACAATATATGGCTTAAGGGTAGGATCTCGGTTAGAATTTTAATATATTTTCTGAAAGCAACAGTGGTTGAACTCCCTATCCTTCATAGATTAAATCATATTTGTTGGTTTGGTGAAATTGCCCCAACTATGGTAGATCTTTATAACCAAAATGAACTGGTGTTTCTTTCAATAGTCTATTTTCTATCCTCAATTAATTTTTTTTCTTTTTTGATCTTTATTTTTTTAAACAAATAATATAATTTTATTCCATAAATAGTGTTCTCATACACACCCAACCATTTCCTGCCTTTTTTTTTGTATTTCCTATACTTGCACTATATTTTTCACATACGGTAAGTCAATTGCCTCTATTAACAAGACCTGTAGTTGTAATGTTGCTTGCAAACTAACATTTGATTTCTGTAGTTCGTGTAATTTAATTTACAACATTTTATTATTGCTGGGTGATTAGGTAGTCTAGAGGTCCCTTGCCATTTTGCTTGAAATGTTATTTATATTGACTTTTAATTTTTTTAGCTTATACATTATCGTGATTTTCAGACTCAGTCATAAAAGCATAGGTCACATTTTTTTAATTTAATTTGATTTATTTTTATCTTCATGGACAGAATTTACGAGAACGTATTCAGCCATATTTTTTACGCCGATTGAAAAATGAAGTTGTCCTTTTAAGTGAAACAACTGAAAATGCTTCTCTTCCGAGGAAGCATGAGCTAATTGTCTGGCTACGACTTACCCCATGTCAGGTGATTGTTTGTGATTAATGGGTTCTTTTTTGATATTTTGTAATGCAAACGTTTGTAAGGGTAATGATTTTTTTTCTTTTATGTATAGAGGCGAATTTATGAAGCTTTTCTCAAAAGTGAGCTTGTTCTCTCTGCATTTGATGGGTCACCATTGGCTGCATTGACGGTAACAGCGTTGATAGCACAATTGTTTTTAAAGCATTTTGTGTTTTGTTTATTATGATTTTATATCCTTAGTTTGTCTTCTCAATGCTTTTTGGGTCAGAATCAATGAGATTTCAGACAAAATAGATGAAACATTAAATGCTTAATTTTTTGTCACTGGGAAAACAGTTATATTTTGTAATTTGACATTTTATTATGTATTTGCAAGAACTTATATTGAGGCATCATTGAAAATATTCTTTTTTTACAGATACTGAAAAAAATATGTGATCATCCAGTCCTGCTGACACAGAAAGCTGCTGAAAATCTTCTAGAGGGGATGGATTCAATGTTGTGTCAAAATGATGTTGAAGTCATGGAAGAACTAGTTTCTAATGTGGCATATCGACAAGGATTGGAGGATTCTTCTTGCAAGCTAAATTTCATTCTGTCTTTACTTGTTAGTGTGCTGCCTCCTAAAATTGATCAGAAAACTGATTATGTTTTTCTCTGTGGTGCTTGGATATCAACAGTTATTTATATTTGGCTAAATCTTGTGAAATGATGCTTTTCTTTGCATATATGCAAATAGTTACCCTTAAGCAAAAATAGTAGTGTTTTATAGTAAAATTGCTGCTTGTTAGTTTTTGTACTCGCGTCATTGGGTTACATAATTTGATTGTACATCATGGCCAAGTTCCCACACATGAAATTTTATATCTTACTTGATCGCGTTTTGAGTTTTGACATGTGAGTAAATTATCACACTTGTTGATTCTGTCCATTCGTTGTGCAACAGGATAATTTGGTTGCATCAGGGCACAATATTTTGGTTTTCTCTCAGACCCGAAAAATGCTGAATTTGATTGAGGTAAATATATTTTTTATGTTCTCAAGATTGTAAAACATTGTAATTTTGGGCATTGTATGCAATAATTAATCTGTTAAAGAGCTTTTCTCATGACTCATGGCAACTAAATTGTGGGAAACTTCTGGTATTTCATTTTAGAGCTTTGATGAAGTTGTATCTTCTATTTCAGGATGAAATTTTGGGGAAAGGTTGGAATATCTTGCGAATTGATGGTACCACAAAAGCTTCAGAGAGACAAAGAATTGTAAATGTTAGTTCTTTAAAGCCATTGGTGTTCCCAGAGGCTCAAGCTCAAGATTTGTGTTTCCCATGACTTATGACTTGCTCATCTTTAGAGTGCTCTGTGATGTTATTTCATGAGTGCTATTCTTTCAGGATTTTCAAGAGGGAACTGAGCCAACCATTTTTCTCTTGACTTCCCAAGTTGGTGGTTTGGGTCTTACGCTTACAAATGCTGACCGTGTTATTGTAGTTGATCCTGCCTGGAATCCAAGGTCCTTACATGTGAATATTGATGATTGAATTTAGGGTTTTTCTTTCCTTTCTTTTCTTTTTTCCTTTTCTTTTCTTAACTCATAAGTTGGACTACTCCAACTTGAAATTTCCAAACAAGTGTTTTTATGAACTTTTGATTGAATGCACTTTATTGTGTTTATGAATAGCTAATGCTTTTATAGTGATATATACATGTTTGGTTTCTTCTACATGCCTATTGCATGGTTGAAGTGAATTGCAATTTTTTACTTCAACTATGAGCTTTTTATGGTTTGGATTGCATTGTCAACTACTTTTGCAGTACTGACAATCAGAGCGTAGATCGTGCATACCGTATTGGACAAAAGAAGGATGTTATAGTCTATCGTCTAATGACAAGTGCAACCATTGAAGAAAAGATATATAGAAAGCAGGCAAGTATAAATTTTTATCTTGTGAGACATGTAATTCATTTCATAATATATTTAATTTCAAAAGCTATTTTCTACTGATTTAGGGAAATAGCAATTTACAAAGTTTAAATTGAAAGGTTTTGTCAGTTGGTAGATTTTTGTTTAAGCGTCTATATATTGTAATTTTTTGACCTTTTAGGGTTTTCAAAGGAGGATTATTCAAAGCAGCAACTGAGCACAAAGAGCAAACTCGCTATTTTAGTCAAAGAGTATTGTTTCAAAGAATTTTGTATATTTAAATCACTTTTTGCGGGTGTGATATGTATTACTTCTGCCACCAGGATCTTAAAGAGTTGTTCAGCATCCCAGTACAAGGTTTTGATGTCTCCCTTACCCAACAGCAGTTGCAAGAGGAACATGGTTCTCAAAGCATAGTGTAATAACTCCAATTTAAGGCATTTTGTATATTTTGTATCTTTTTACTCTTGCTAATCTGTTTTATCTTTTCTGGCCATAGGGATGACTTATTGACAGAGCATATAAAGTTTTTAGAGGGTCAAGGCATAGCAGGAGTTAGCCACCATGGACTGCTGTACTCTAAGGCTGCTCCTGTGCTTGCCATGGATGAAGGAACCATTTCTGAGTATTGCATCTGTCACTTGACTATACCTTTATTTAATTGATGCTGATACAATTTATTGTAAATAATGGTGATCTTTTTGCATGTTGTGGATCATTTGTTCCTAGTAGGCTGATAGAATGGTAGACTGAATCTGTGGAGTTAAGTTTTCCCGTTGATCAAATGTTTAGTAAAATGATTTATAATGCTTGTTGTGTCATAAAATGTGTCTTTCTGTCTTGATTGATGTCAATTGCCGATGAATTAGTTGCATGATGCCTTCTTACTGCAGAATAATGACAAAAGCACCAGTCAGAATCTCTTCATCAAGCTCGTCCCATAAATATATTGATAATGGGTATGGCTTAATATTTGTATTTGTTTGTTTTCGGAGGTTGAAACAACCATTAAGATGACTTTATCTATCCTCACAGCTCTTCATTCGCATTTAATCCAAAAGAAAGTAGCCACTGGAGAGGAAATGCAGTCCCTGTCCTGAAAGATAAACCTAGTGAAGAAGATATTAAAAGGAGAATTGGTCGGCTTTCTCAGATCTTATCCAATAAGGTAGTACATTAATATTGAAGCATTTAATGAATTTTTGCTGCTTTTATTTTAACTTCCCCATTCTAGATTGAATAAGTTGGTATATTTTCTTGTTGCTTATATTGCATTTTTATTTGTTACAGGCTGTCGTTTTGAACTTGTCAGACAAGGGGGAAAAAATAAGGAAGCAAATTATGGAGCTGAATTTGGAGCTCGATAAGATTAGGAAAGAGGCTTCAGGTGGAAGCGAAATTATCGATTTGGATGGCATTACAGGGAAGCTTGGAAGCTTTGATCTTTAAAATTACTATCTGCGGTACTTATCATCCCACAAAAATTATGAACAAAATTAATGTAAGAATTTTGCTATTTTACGGGAAAGGGAAAAAGACGAGGTAACGACTGATTGCCTCTGGCCAAAGAATTGAAGGAAATACACTTCCAACTTCTTTGTATATGTTGGAAATAGTGAAACAAGGCAAATGAGTTTTATGTACTTGTTGATGGAGGTAGAAAAAAATTGAAATTTCTAGTTTCAATGTATGTTTTGCAAGCATCACTGTTCAGTTCTGTACACAGGTGGTTCCCAGATCCCAGGAAACAAATTTTCCGCAGATTGCTTAGCATGGTGAAATAATATCCCAGGAAACAAATCATTGTATACTTCACTCGAGCGTAATCTATGCTCTAAGTGATCAATTGATTTAATCCCTCATCTCCCTGTGCTTTTCTTTTAATCTTTTTGAATTAGGGTTGAATATTGATATGATCCACAAGAGTGTGTATATTATAATCAATCAATGTCTCTAATCCTAATTGTTCAAAATATGGAGTAAGATGATATGGTCCCCAAACCAGGATTTGAAGTATGTGGCCTCATGTCAAAGGGTGTTCATGATGCGAAAAATATACGTTTTAGGTTTAAGTTGACCTTGATTTAACTCAATTCATACTTTTTTTTAGAACAATTTCTAATAATTTTTTTAAAAGAAAGCTGCATTGGATTTTTTATTTAAAACAACTTTTTTAAGTCCTTTTTTATTATTTCAAGTAAATGTTTCAAATAGAGCCGGTCATAAATTGTCCAATTTATCTTTTAGTACAATTTATCAAAGTTTTGAGGTGAGTGGAGCCTAATTTACACAAGCCAAGTCCTATTCATCAGATCTTTTATTGAATTGTATATCGACTTTTATGGAATAATAGATTAAAATTAATCTAAAAATAAATTAAAAAATAATAAAAATGGATGTAATTAATGACATTAATAGAAGAAGAATTCAACAGTAATCTTTAATTGAAAGAAATTAATCTAACTGATCAAAATATATTAAAAATAAAAAAATATTAAATCAAAAAAATATAATTTACGTCCAAATCCAAACATTGGGAGGAGCCTGCTTTCCCGTGTAGTCATGGCGCCTCCCTTCCATCGCCATGAAACCTGACCGTCGCTTGTAGCGGCCACCTCCAACCACCACCGCCGTCTCCTTCCTCAAAAGCCTTCGTCTCCAACCCAACCGCCGGACTATGGGGACGCTGGGGAAGGCCATCTACACGGTCGGCATCTGGATTAGGGAGACCGGCCAGGCCATCGACCGCCTCGGCTGCCGCCTCCAAGGAAACTACTACTTCCAAGAGCAATGTAATGCAGCTGTTTGTCATGAATTCAATTTTTTGATGGTAGCTCTTGTTTGATCCCGCTTGTAGTTCTGTTGACGGTTACTTTTTTATTTTCATTTTTTTATATATGTATTGTTGCTATTTGTTGTTGCGGATTGTGCGATTCGAGGAGTTGGGTTTTGTGAAAAATTGGAACTTGGTGGGGTTTGAGCTCGGTTATTGTGGTGCTTTGGAGTGGCGGCAGAGTTGGTGGACTTGGTTGGCTAGGCCATTTGGTGAATTGTTTGCTGATTTGTTGATTGGAATGTGGGGTGAGGAGCTGTGATTGTAGAGTGCGTACCTTTTCTTTAAATGTTTAGATTGGTTTCGTAAATGTTTTTTTAGAATTTTCGGTTAATGAAAGGCTGGATTTCTTATTAATTCCAGATGGTTAATCTATCTAAGCTTTTTTTATATAATTTGACGTGGTCTATTGTCTGATACGATACTACTCGACATTCTTGTTTTATATTATTGTCTTGCCCTTTATTGAATAATAAAGGGGAATTTTAGGAATCGAATATGTATGTCTGTGTATGTGTTGTTTGCTGTAGTAAGTAATAAGGTCTTGTATCTGGGTCTTAATCGCTATTTTTACTATGATTGATTTCAGTGTCAAGACATCGCACCCTTATGAATGTATTTGATAAAGTTCCTAATGTTGATAAGGATGCCTTTGTTGCTCCAAGTGCATCTGTTATTGGTGATGTTCAAATTGGACGGGGATCCTCGATCTGGTACGGGTGTGTCCTGAGAGGTAAAGTATCCGTTCAATTCCACTTCTCGATTTTTTTTTGGTTTGCATACCTGAGCAATGTGAATTTCTATTGGTACGAAGATGACACTGTACGTTTAGGTTAACTATCATCTGGATCAGACCATGTAGTGTACTCATGTTTAATTCAAACAAGTGTACAAGATATGGCTGCTAGTTAGATTGGTTATGAAGACATTGCACGTTAAGACAGAATTGATCGCTTTTACACTGTTGATAGGGACTTTATGAACAGAAGGCGCCCATTATGTGAATTTATCAAACAAGCAAAACTCTGTTTTGCATCTTTAAAGAAGATGAATTGTATTTATTATATCTGTTCATCTGCAAATAAACGTGCCATTTTTACCTTTGTTTCTCTACAAAAGCTTAGGACTGACTGAAAATTGATAAGTGATCTATGTATGTTGCTGTGTGCAGGTGACGTGAACAGCATAAGTGTTGGATCTGGAACTAATATCCAAGACAATTCTCTCGTCCATGTGGCTAAATCCAATCTAAGTGGGAAAGTTTTACCAACCATTATTGGGGATAATGCTACTGTTGGTATGGTGCTGTTAGCCACTGTGTCTCCTTATTATTAACTATATGGATATATGGATTGAATGATTCGGGCTTATGGAACATGAATTAAAAAAAAAAAATCTAGTGGCATTGTGTTGGAGTCTGGAGACGTGTAATTGTGTGTGAGCTGATAAATTGTACATCAGATATTCTAGTAGTCATCTGATGATAAAGTTCGCTTTCTCTAAAAACTACTATGCAATCATTGTTACAAGAGCTCAATTTGATTAAGTGAAGGTCACGGTGCTGTCTTACACGGCTGTTCTGTTGCGGACGAGGCTTTTATTGGAATGGGTGCTGTCTTACTTGATGGAGTTGTTGTAGAAAAGCATGCAATGGTTGCTGCAGGTGCCCTTGTTAGACAGAATGCAAGGATTCCTTCTGGAGAGGTTTTCTTGTAACTTTCTCATTTATTGTGATTATGAATGTTTCTTTCAAAGCTTAATTAGGGCATGGTCTTATACAGATTTACATCTGCAACTTTTTTCCCTTTCTTATTTTGGTAAGGATAATGAATGTTAGAGAGACGAAATTGAAAATTACTAGAGATTTGGAGGTAGAATGAAAATTACACATGATTTTATTGTTCTATATCCTTAATTCACTAGGATTTATCATTAGCGCATGTAGGAGATATCATTGGCTATTTGATAAGACTTTACAAATCTGCAAGTTGTTCAAGGTCGAGACTTTGTCATGACAAACAATTATTTTAAAGGGCTGTTTAATCAGGCTTGTTATCTACTCAGAGCTTTTATTCTGGTTCACTATATCATTTTTTTCACTTATGGCATTGATTTAATTTTTCTTATTGGATAGTCTTCTTGTTTACTGGGAGAGGTGGCTTTATTTTGCTTGTAGAGTTATTTGCACATTTACATGGCAGGTATGGGGTGGAAATCCAGCTAGGTTTTTGAGGAAGCTAACTGATGAGGAGATAGCTTTTATCTGTCAGTCAGCTATCAACTACACCAATTTAGCACAGGTTCATGCTGCCGAGAATGCTAAAAGCTTTGATGAGATTGAGTTTGAGAAAGTGTTGCGCAAGAAATTTGCTCGCAGGGATGAAGAATATGAATCTATGATTGGTGTTGTTCGCGAAGTGCCACCACAACTTATTCTGCCTGACAATGTCTTGCCAGACAAATCACCCAAGACCCCTTCTTAAATATGTCATTTTTGTTGTGAGCTTGGAAACAAGATATTTTCACTGAACGGCATCTTTGTTCATGCAGAATCAGATTATGTTGTTCATTTTAATAATATTGGGCGATGAGCCACATCTCTGGCCTGTAGCGCCTCCCTATTTTGAGTGATCTATATGTAGCTTTAATATTTGCAGATATTTAACATGGATTGAGGACTTTGGGAATCAGGAAACATCAAAGCCGACACTGTTTGCCTTGGACGACCTGTGCATGCATTTGTGAAGGATTCATAACCTGATGATGCGAAAAAACGGGGGGAAATCATGAAAAGTTAAATTCTAGGGTCATTTGATCTGTGATATATCTTCACCGGACCTGGGCCTTCCTCCAAATCGACAGGGTTGGTCCTTTTATGTGGCAATGCCTTCGTCCTTGTTTCTGTTTTTATCTGACAGCTTTGAACAGCCAGAACGGACAAGAACCTCAACAGACGAAGAATGTGTATTGAGAGATTGCTGCTGTAGAAGAAGTAACTATTTTTGACGACCGAACAAAAATAAGCAATTAAATGCAAGTGGTAGGATTCTCCTTGCTCTCTGGGTAGCTCGCCCTTCTCAGAGGGGTATTGATTAGTCAATGAACAACTCTATCATTTGACAAATAAAAAATCACAAATTACAAACTCGAGCTTAAATTCCTGGGTCTTAATCACCAAACTGAGTCAGTCAATAGAAGTCTTTTCACGTACGGCCAAGTTTACAATGGAGTAATAATGAATTAATGATAAAAAAAAAGTCAAGGAAAAAAAAGTCTGGATCATAAATTTAGTGGGTCATGTAGACCCCACAAACTACTCCGACGTTCATTTTTAAATTTACTGAATTTTAAAACATTTTCTATTTATTTTTATTATTATTAGCGTCGTTCCTCGTCTTCGTCTCCTTCGAAACAAAAAATCCAATCCTTGTTCGTCTACGGTCTCCGGCGACGCCTCAATCTGCTCCGATTCGCAGCACAGAGGCCGATTCCTCGCCGGCGTGGAGGCATGGATCTGGCACGCGATGGGATGTGAGGTTTTGTGAAATTGGAGGATTCGGGATTTGGGGTTTGGAGATGAAGCCGGGCGGCGGCGGCGGCGGCGGCGGCAGTGGGTGGCGGCCGTATAGGGGCATGTCGTCGGATAACATCAAGGGTTTGGTGCTCGCGCTGTGCTCGAGCTTCTTCATTGGCGCGAGCTTCATCGTGAAGAAGAAGGGGCTCAAGAGGGCCGGGGCGTCTGGCATTAGGGCAGGTACGAAGTTTGGATTTGGAGTTGAGAAGTCATGTTTTTGTGTTTTTCGACTGAAAGATTTGGGCTTGAGTGGTGGGTGGTGCAGATTGGGGTTATCTTGTTGTTTCACCGGTTGTGACTTCGGAAACGAGCATGGATTTGATGGAGGACTGGGCTTTGTGAGTGTTGGGAATGGGTTTTGGAAGTTTTAGCGTTTCGGAGAGCTGAGGGAGTCAGGAATGGTGCCAAACCGGTTGTGTTTCGGCTTTTGTGGAAAAGTGGTCTGCATTGAACTGTTATCTGCTTCAGTGGCTAACTAGCTTCTGTTTAGGCTATAAGTTTCTGTTTCAGATCATTAGTTAAGCATCGGGGAAATTCAGAGATCTTGTTTTTCATTTTACTGCATATTTGGTTGTTGTTGTCAATACCCTTGTAGTTTTCTTGTAATAATAAAAAAAATATGTGTTGTGTCTTCTGTTAGGCGTTGGTGGTTATTCATATCTTTACGAGCCACTTTGGTGGGCCGGCATGATAACCAGTGAGTTCTTTTACGCTCTTGCAACAGTTTTTTTATCTCATATTTACCTATCATTTATCCTTTTGTTATTATATGTGCTCTATTTGACTTGCGGATCGGTAAACACGGTTGGTACATATCCTTATTGGCTGTTGTTTACTCATGAGCATGAGGTTTTTGTGCTTATGGGCGATTGAATTTAGGATAGTGCCTTTTTAGTGAAACTAGCCAATCGATAAGTATTTCCAAGTTGTTTGCTTGTCTATGTATTTTGTTTTTAAGAACACTCTTTGGGTAAGCTGAAATGAATTGAACCTGGTTATGGCTATATGAAAGCTGCAAATGCTGTTGTTGGGTAAGGCCTTTCACCTTGTCATCTCTGGGCTGGCCTTGTGTACCTCAGATGAACACAGCTTGCAATAATTACAGGGAATACAATTTTGTTTTTATCGTGAATTATTTTGCTGGAATACATGAAATTGTGATTTCTTAGCCCTCCACATTGTCTGTTAGTTTTTAAAATTGTGAATGTGTCTATCAGGCTTTTATATTGACATCGGATACTGCTATAACAGTGATTGTCGGTGAGATAGCTAACTTTGCGGCATATGCATTTGCACCAGCAATTCTTGTCACCCCTCTTGGTGCACTTAGCATAATTATCAGGTATATAGGTGTGATTGTACTCTAGGTTTTTCCCCATTCGTATATTATCTTATTCTCTACGTCATTTGCAGTGCTGTTCTTGCTCATGTTATCTTACGGGAGAGATTGCATATATTTGGCATCCTTGGTTGTGCGCTTTGTGTAGTAGGCTCAGTAACAATAGTACTGCATGCACCACAGGAACGTAATATTGAATCTGTTGCTGAGGTTTGGGAGCTTGCTACTGAGCCGGGTACTTTACTCGTCAATACAAATGCTATCCTTTTTGTGGTTAATTGTAGATTTTTTTGTCCCATTTAATTTGTATGCATAATTTGTTTCCTTTTCTTCATTTGTGTGTGTGTGTGTGTGCAGGTTTCCTTTTTTATGCAGCTATTGTAGTCTCAGCTGCTTTGGTTCTTATTTTCCATTTTATTCCTCAGTATGGACAGACACATATAATGGTGTATATTGGTGTTTGCTCTCTTGTGGGTTCTTTATCGGTATGTCATTGTTCAATAATGATGCTTGGCTTTGTAGATTTTGCATCATGTGTGTCCAAAAGATACCTTTTATTGCAGGTTATGAGTGTGAAGGCCCTCGGGATTGCACTGAAACTCACATTTTCTGGAATGAATCAGTTGATATATCCACAGACGTGGGTTTTTGCCATAGTAGTAGGTGTATGCGTGGTTACCCAAATGAATTATCTTAACAAGGTAATTTTTTTATGGCTTTTTATGTCTCTTGTGGCTATGACATTGGAAAGTTAACATGTTAACCATACAGAGGGTATGTTATTTGAAGACGGGGATTTTTTTACTTTGCTCTGATGCATAGTTTTTCTCTTGTAGATGCCTTAGGTTTTGAAACACGTGATGCAGTCTCATTTTTTTTCCTATTGTCAATTTCATTTGACTGTTTCTATACATTTCAATAACAATTTTGGCAGTTTGCACTGTTGAATCTTTATTATCCGATACTAATATTAATAAGGTGTATATTGGTTTCTTACTTTCCCATTAAATGTTGACAAATTGGCTGTTGCATTCAGTAGTCTATGAACAATTGGTATTAATTTTATGGAAAATTGGTTCCGGTTTCAAACTATTTGAGTACAATGGGGAAAATAAATTTAAAAAAATATTTTTTGGAAAGTAATTTTTAGATCTCATGACAGGTAGGAAAATAGGAATGATATGATTAGAGATGTCTTGTAATGGAAGAGGAAGGCATTTTGTGTAGAGCTGAAGTTTATTTCATGAGTAGTGTTTGCTGTTATTTACATATTGATTTTCTCTCTTTATTTCTATACTTGCCAGTGATTATTATAAACTTATAGTGGAGAGGGTGTTTTTTCATTGTAGGCACTTGATACATTCAATACGGCTGTTGTGTCTCCTATATATTATGTCATGTTTACATCCTTGACAATCTTGGCAAGTGTAATTATGTTCAAGGTAATAAATTTAGGCTTGTCTATACTATTAGCTGGATCTTTCCTTGTTCACATTTTTTAAATGAAGATTTCTTATGAAAAGTTTACATTTTTAATAGGATTGGGACAGGCAAAATCCGACTCAGATTGTTACAGAGATGTGTGGATTTGTAACAATACTTTCTGGTACATTTCTTCTTCACAAGACCAAGGACATGAATGAAGGTGTGATTCTCCTCTAATCGAGTTTGAGTTTTTTTAATCGTTAATGTACTTATTGTGTGTCTAAGTTTCCTCCTTGTTTTTAGATAAGCTGTGATGAATTTATATGATGCACCGTGACATTTAGAATTTTCCTTCTTTACACTAACCTTCACAGATTATTTTTGAAAAGGGAGTTTCCTGGTTGTTTGGCCAGGTAATTAAATTTAATTTTAGTGGGGCATGTGAATTATGCATTGAATCTAACATCTTTTGTTCTTAATGACAATGCTACTGGCAAAATCCATCATTTCTCATTTATTGTTTACCAAAGAATGGTTTCAAGGGCGGCTTCTCTTTAGCCAGGCTTCACTCTGAAAGATTTTTATTGGATTTGTATCAGATGGCTGAGTTGCGTTCTTTTACACCGAAAGAAAGTAACAAAGATATGAAAAATGATGGATTGATTAGCATATAACATCTATAGAGTACTTCATTTTATGAAAGGCAAAACTTTTCTTGCATTTGCTGGGTGAATTATAAGTTGGACCTTTCTTTCTGAGTGCAGGAAGCTTGACAACATCCCTGTCATTTCGCCTTACTAAACATACTGATGAAGATGACTTTTCATCGGAAGAAATCCCTCTTACAGTCAGACGTCAGGATTCCATTCGTGCATCTTGATTTTCCCCGCTCATCTTGTTGGCACTACTTCTGGGACCTCTATCAACTCTGACCTGTATCTGTGTTCCAATTTTGTCTGGATTTATAACAAAGAACTTCACATAGGTTTTTCAGCTACCACGGCCATGTTTTCCTTCAAGCCAATACCAGAAAAAATCAGTTGAACATGGGTACATTTTGCAAGGTGTCTTGAAGTCTTAACGTCAACTTTTTTGGCTTATGCCCTCTTCTTTGAGAAACGCCAATTTCAAGAGTGGAACTAGAAGAAGTGTTATACTCGGCATTCATTCCTTGTGTGTATCAATTGTATTATTATTGGAAAGATGGTCTTATAGCTGAATCAGAAGGTTACATTTGTGGAATTTAACTCTCTGCTCATGGTTTCTTTAGGTGGGTAAACGCAGGAAACGATGGAAACATGTGAAAATACATTCTTTGATCTGGAATGACCCGGCATTAGCTGGTTGATGCTCATTGTTTATCTGTACAGGAATTGTTTTGATAGCCTTCTTTGGAAGAAAAAGAGAAGTTTAGTTAGCCTTATGGGCCAAGTATACACTATTTAATAATGAGTTTACTTCACAATGAGTCATCTAGAAATCAATAAGAAATATTCATTCATGATATGGATACTTTTTTAAAAAAGTTTCATAATATTTAAGAATTGAACAAGCATAAAAGAGAGTACCCTGTCCACCTAGCATCTCTTATGTCAAGTCGAGAGCAAACCCACCTAAAGCTCAGCGGCTTAATTTGTAGCACCTTGCAGCAAAACTTGTTTCACGCCATGATTAAATAATCCGCTTCCTTGAACTGCAAGCGGCAAAGCATTTCGCGTGATTGCCTCGTGGTAGAGGGGATTCATAACAAACCCATAAAATCAGACACGGAATGAAATGTTGTATGTCTCTATTATTTATTGGCCGATAAAGAAATGAAAGCAGCAAAGACATCTCGTTTGCTTATCTCACAAGTCCAAGTCGGGTCCTCCAACTCCACCGAAACAAACCCATTGTTCTCCTCTGTTAAATATTTGATTTTTAGTTGCTTTTGGTGTAGGTGGAGAGGAGTTTAGCATTTCTGTGGATGTCTGTCTCTAGAGAAAGTGAAGGAGGACCAGCTTTCATTCTAACCCATGTAATCCTCCGGTGGCTAAGTTGCCCAACTGCAATGCTAAAGATGAAATTCAAATCATGGGTCCCCAGTTTTTGTATCCACCTGATCCCATTTATCTCTAAAATTTATCAACAAGGCAGTTTTACGTGTAAGCTTTGGCTTACCCCGGTTTCTTCCTTCTCTATTTAGAGTTGTAGAGGAGGACTTTCACCAGTTTGATCATCAAACAATGGCTGGCCATGGTGATGAGCAAGAGGACTTCACATTTCCTACAGTAGGAGGAGACCATACCTCCCTTTCTCATCTCAACTTCTCTCAATTCTCACCATCACCCTTTTGGTTTGTGTCAAAGACTGCTCCAGAGCCAGCTGAGGTAGTAGTCCCAGAGTTGAGAAGGGGGAAGAGCTTCTCTGAGGCCAAGAATGATAGGCTGAGATTTGACAATTCGTCGCGGGTGATCAGGGTGAATTCTACTATGAGTGATGCAGTTGGTGCAAGATTTCTCGAGGCAGAGGAGAAGATGGACATGCTATGGGAGGATTTGAATGAAGGGCTGGGTGTTGACACAGCATGGAAGATGCCATCCAACATTGGTGAGACGAACATTTCGACAATACCAGAGTTGGATCAAGCTCATATGGAAGATCTTTCGAATGTGAAGGCAATGAAGAATTCTAAGAGAGGTAGCTTGGTACCTCATGGCAAATCAAGCTTTCCAGTTATGTTCAAAGCGCTCAAGAAGCTCTTCTTGATTCACAGCCCAAGCCATCACAAGAAGGTTTAGTATATTGTAAATATTGAAGATCAAACACACCATTTTTTTCCATTTCGGATTTGTATTCTGTTGAAATTTGCCATGATTTTACCTTCTTGCTCACCAAGAGTTGTGAGAGCAGATTAGCTAATTTGTTTCACACAAATGCTGGTATAGTAAGCTTCAATTCCTAGTATTATTTGTTACATGGATCAATGGTGGCATCAATGTTGCAAAAGGGACCACAGCATGAGTTGTGGGCATTCTATCTCTATTGTATTCTTGTCGTTACGATCAATGAGAAGGTTGTTGGGGATTAATGGCTGCCATGGAAATCGTCGGTGATCAAGTGTATATCTTAATTACTTGACATTCAATACCAGTTCCTCTTTCAGAAAATTTAGAAAAGACCATTCAAGTACCTGAATCTCCAGAGTTATTAAGCCTTGTCTGCTTGTCATCGGTCACAGTGATTAATGAACAGAAAGCTGTGTCAACTTAGTGTAGATGAATTGGTGATGGCATTGGCTATGACATTGTCCGGAAGTTTTATTTTCCTGGAAGCAAAATGCATGCCTCCTTGTACAATCGCACACTTTGGTAGGAAATGGAGAAACAGAATGGAATTTAAGCAGTCCCAGGAGTCACGCGAGGGAATAAGCATATATGATCATCACACTGAAAGGAGGATGGTCGGCTAACAATGTTTGAAGTTTGAGATAATCAAAATTAGATATAGTCAAGTTTGATAATAAAACTTGAATTGCATTATATAAAAATATGTAAAGATATTGCACTTGGGTTAAATCTAATAGTAACACTTGTAATGGTCTTTTTTTTTTTGGAGGCTGGTAATTAATAAATTGAAAATACAACATTGTTGATAAGTTTAGATCGATCTCATCAAAAACTAAATTAAATACTCAGAATGAGTTTTTAAGCCTCGCTCATACTGATTCTTACTCATAAACCTAATGAGTAATAAGTGGTTGTTTTCTTTTCGTTTTTTTTATAATAAAAGGTGTCAAGTGGGAGATTAAACACTTAGATTGAGTTTTCGAATTGCTAAACCTTGAAATCATCTAGAACTAGTCTTAATTGACAAGGCATATGTTAGTCAAAATGCGCATATAAATTTATTAAATATTTATATTGTCTATGATATGGCAGAGTAACCATTATGGGGGACACTCTATCCGTTTTATTTTAGAGTTTTTTTTTATCGTGATTGATTGGTTTAATATAATTTAGTTAACATGACATTCTTATAGAATCATGTTAGGTTCGGAGCATTTCATCTTAAGGTCTCGAGAGTAGTCCATTAACTCTATAGGCTTATTTATTAAATAAACAAACCTTAATCCAAAGGTATAAATGAATTTTCCAATGTGTAATGTCAACATAAGCCATTGGATAATTGGAAGTTTTGATATTAAAACACATTTTAAACATTTAAACTAAAGGATCTCAACAATATTTATCTAAACATATTCATATTCATGAATGGGGTTATTAATAAAGAATGGTAGTAGAACTGAATCGAGTGTCACCTTATTTATATATCTCCTTTTGTAAAAGTTGAGTAAACTTAAAAATATGATTTTAAATGGTTGTGAAAACATGCTGCTCGCTAACGAGACTCCTATAGCTTTTGCTCTTTAATGATTTATGAAGCAATTTAAAGGAGAAATATGCTCAACCTCAATGATTTAGCTCATATTTCATGAGAAAAATACTAGCTAGTTGCTATTATAATTCTAAATGTTATAATATGAGGACAATTATTACCATTACAAAAAATTAATGTGGATAAAATATTTCACCTTATATTGGTTTATTTTGTTT
Organism: Piper betle; assembly: GCA_033002965.1. Classification (NCBI taxonomy): domain Eukaryota; kingdom Viridiplantae; phylum Streptophyta; class Magnoliopsida; order Piperales; family Piperaceae; genus Piper; species Piper betle. The sequence continues at coordinate 98,922 of JAURVB010014457.1, read as the reverse complement.
TTTTTGCAGTCGAGTTTTTCTTCTCTTTGTTTTTTACCTTCTTCTAATCTTATGTAGATATAGGTTTATTTCTCTCTAGAGGAAAAGAAAGCTTCCCGAGTCGGTCAAGAATTTGGTGACGACGAGACACCGCTAAAAGTTGTTCTCTTCATTTCTAAGTTGTTCTCTCTTTGTTTTGCATAGGTTGGTGTTGCTCGGTTGGTATTAATTTTTTTCAAATCGGTATGTTGTATTTATTTAGTTAATTTCACATCAATTATGAATAATATTTGTGACTTAAATATAAATTAATGAGAAATTTTTATTTCTTAAATTAATTTTTGGATTAAAAGACTTATAAAACTTATTTTAAATCTTTGTTTTTTATCTCCTCGTCGAGTCTTTGTTTACTTCAAGATTAGCATGTTAAGACATCTTAGTCACTTGTTGGTGTTTTGATCAGTTCTGAGCATGAGGCCTATTGCTTTGTATATTCTTTCCGTTATTGTAGTATATATATTATTTGTTAATAAGTTACTAATACGTTCGTTGCTGCCTTTGCTTTTTTAGAAGCTGCTGTAGATTGATTTCTTACAAATGTGCAGAGGGCTCTTGTCTCTCCTTTCTCTTCTTGCTTTTCTCAATGAAAGGTTGCCACGTGTCCTCATCTCAACTGGGCTGCCCAAATACGTCTTTTACTTGGCCTTTTTAAAAATGATTTGTTGGATGACATTATTTTAAACAATTTTAACCTTGTGATATGAAGGGCTCGCTAGTTCATCTCTTGGCGTACATAGAAATATCCACATTACCTGTTACTATTCATTCTCTTTTGCACGGTCCCAAAATGCAAGGCTAGTTTAAGCAGTCTCCCCTGGTGGATCACATCGCATGCTGCGTGACCGGCAATACCATACTTTACATATATTCAATATTTATGATAGTCGAGATCAAAGTAAAAGTCAATGAATTTAAATCATCTTTTTAAAAATAATTAATTAAAATTAAAAAATTATAATTCATTTTCACTTGTAAAATGAATCTTATTCGAAAGGTTTACAATCTGTCCACTTTAAAATATTATATTTTCAGAATTCTTATACTCAACTTTGGGTTTTGGACTTTAGGTTTAGAGGTTTAAGTGATATGAGCTTATTGCCTTTTATATCTTTGGATTTTTATATCTGCCTCGGTAACATGTCCTTCGTTGACAAGTTTAATATTCATTAAATATACGAGTTTTAGTTTAGGTTTTAATCATGTAATCAGAAAGTGTCATTCTCTAACTATTTTGAAGTTAGGGGGTATTATGAAATGTTGATAAGTGAAGTATTAAAAACATTTCAAACGTTGCCCACGAGCTGGTGTTACTTAAAATATTTTAAGTGACTATTTTTTGTGTTGGTGGCAATTATCCAACTTGATAATAATATCCTAATGACAAGTACAAATGAGATTTTTTTTAATATTCTATATAGGACTCCATAAATTGAAGTGATGGAGTTTTGTTTCGAGGAATGTTTTATTAATTCATTCTTATTTGTGTCCTTTGCCCCCCCTACACACACACGCGTGCCGAATATGTATTTTATATATTAAAAATTCTATACAAATTTATGCGATTCAATAAAAAGAATATACATTCTATAATTACTTGGTCGACCAATATAGGTAGATGAAGAGTAAGCCAATTGTGGGATTTATGAAAAATTAAAAAATAAATTAAAATGCTACAGGGTAGAAACAAGAGAATGTCTACAATACAGGGCTTAGCCAAATACAATTTAAGAGATTTTGTATGTTCATTGATTAGGCTTGGCCGAAGAACTACATCAATTTCTAAAAATTTTATGCTACGGGGACTTATATCCTTATCTTCACGAGTATTCACGAGGAAGATGGGATAAAAGATGCATGTATCTTTTGTTTAACAGACCAGGAGCACAATTTAGAGCAGGTATTACCAGCCGAACGATGTTGCATGTGCCCTCATGTATGCACATGGAGATGACGCAACGCTGGTTGATTGAGAGTCATGTCAGTCGCCAAACTAGTTAACTTTTTGATATTAGAAAAGGTTAACTATTCATAGATTTAGCTTCCCGTATGAGTCACGCCAGTCGCCCATCTGATTAACTTTTTTATACTAGATTGGAAAAGCCTTCCAATATTAATAAGAGTTGGACTTAATGTTGATAACTTAACGAAGGAAACTTGACAAGTTTGAATCAGTCAACTCTTCCTACTCAGTAACATGCTAATACTCAGTAACATGCCAAGTTCCTTAACAAATAGGTGCAACCCTTCGCTGATAATGGTAGGCTTTCCCAAGTATAGTTTGAAAAGGTTAATAGATAGCTAGCGTCACTTAAATTGTCTTAAGTAACGCTCTGCTAGCTTTGGGCGTCATTAATGTCATTTTAAGTGACGGCCGCTTCACTTTGGATGTCACTTATGGAATTTTAAGTAATGCCGGTTGGCTTTATTTAATAATTTTAAATAATGCCTGCTTATGTTGCGTTACTTATATGTTTCTCCCTTGTAGTTAATATTTAGCAAAAATGATTATCAATGACATGACTCATACACTATAAGTAAAATACTTTAAAGAATGGCCTTTTTATCCTAATTCTCTAATAGAATCTTTATTTGGGAAAAATTCTTATCTTTGACAGCACAAGGATCGAATAGGAAGATATGCCTGAAAAACTATTCTTACAAATCAAGATATATCTCAATGGGCAAGCTTTATTGATGTAGCATGGGAACATTTTATAAAATTACTTCCAACCTGTAATTCATTTACTGGAGATGGGTAGTTTCAGTGCAGATTACCCTTCACTTGGGTCCTGAAGAAAGTTTTGAAATGACATCTGACCAGTGCCACATTTCCCCGTTCCCCTCATCAACATTTAGTTCAATTTTCCTCGTATTTTCAGGAAAAGAGCCGCCCACTGCGCTTGGAAAACAAGGATGAGTCATGCATGATTAACCCTTGACTCCATAGATCAATGAATGCATACATGGATTGAAAAAATACTCACATATCTACTAAGTCATAAAATTTTGATATCACCTGAATCATGAAAATAAGAACGCAAGTTTCAAGTAGCTGTCAGCGGCGGGCATTTCACAACAAAATTACATGCTCAATGTCTGTCCAACAACCACAATGGCAATCACATAATGCACACACCAATAGTAAGATAGCTACAAAGGATCATATGCTGTCCCCGGCGAAGTCCACGACTTTCCTCCACAAAACCCGGAAACAAAATTTTGAAAAGATGATACAATTAATACAAGTGGAATCATTGTGGCTTGTGACCGCTAATTTTTGAAATCTCGTGCCTGTTTGGTTCAATCAGGAACCACAAAATAGCTGAAAGAACAAATCGATCTTTCAACCGAAGAATTTTTACCATAGCGATGAAGATATTCAGCATAAATGATGGGGAAAAAGGTGGCACCATCTATAAAAACCGATAGCAAAAGCCGCATGCCAATGCGCAGTGTGGAGCACAAATGTTTTAGTTGGTCGTGTGTATGGGGCCTAAACATTTCACTCTGTTGCATGTACAGGTAGGTTCCTCTCATCCTCTGGTCTGTGACGGTATAATTTAGCTATAGACCTCCTTTCACAATCCTGCATAACAATGAAAACATAGAAAAAAATGAATTCAAGAGCATTAACAAGGTCAAAAAAGACCACATGCTTTTTAGGTTTGGTCTAGTGAAGTGTCAAGAACTTGTGCCACAAGTTAAGAGGTAAAACTAGAGATTTCTGGATTTGAACAGATCAGTGAAATCAAAATGCATCAGACGGCATCAGTCAAATGTCTCCTAGATCTGCTTTAAAAATTATTTTCTTTTTTTCAGTTTGTAAATGGTCCTCTATATGTGACGCAGTCCATTAATTTGCCCAAGTACCTAACATCAATTCTCCACATAATTTCAATAAATTGAGATAAAACCTATAAAATGGCCAGAATAATAACTTCCATGAACCTTAAAAGATCTCAAAGTAGTACTGCGGCTGATGAGAGCTAAACAAGTACCTTGAACATATTTAGGTAAAATGGCTTCTCTGGGTTCGTTCTCTGAAGCTTAATGTATGTATATGCGAAACTGAGCTGGTCACGTGGCGTAAAACGATCAACCTCATTGAACCAAAGACATGAGAAAAGGTTTGACATTGGTGTGTGGGCCCTTACAATGAATGAACCTTCTGGAACATCTGAACAACAACAAAACATAGCACGAGTGAAGTCAGTAAATTGCATCACATATGGTGTATCCAAAAAATACATGTGAATGTCTTCCTTACTACTAGGCAAGGCCCTGTCAGGATCAGATGCATTAAATTTTTTCAAACCATCGGCCTTGTAGAACTCAAACTGCTGATCAATAATTGTATGGTTGAACTTGTTAAGCTTCTTGTTTTGCATAACCTCTTCCCATACACAATGGCGATCATAGTGATTAGAAATGGCATATTCAAATTTTTCCGCCATAAGAAATACTCCAAAATGAGTAGTGGATCGCTTTGAAGTCGCAACTTGCTATCTAACCAGATTGAATACCTGGAAAAGAATTCACAAAATTAATTAGAGCATTTTTTTCCACAAAAAAATGAATAGAGATACCAAGTAGTGTTACTATAGGCTCCTCTGTTTCAAGCACCTCGCAGAAGGGAATAGCCGGTGAGTCAAAAACTTTGGTATTTTTCCAACTCTCCTCATGTCATCATAGGGTAGATTCTTCACGACCACCACCTTCCAGAGTCCAATGAAACCAGTCCTGTCAGGGCTTTGTCCTTCTGAAGACAATGTCTCCAGTGTTTTCTCATCCACAAAAATAACAAAACAGACATTTTTCCTAGATAGCTGAGTAACCTGAAAAATACACAAGCTTTTTCCTCAATCAATATCTTTAAGTCTAATGAACCTCAACAATGGAACTGTCAGCAAAAGTGCAAAAAAAGTCATCCAGTTTCTTTGTAAACATACCGCTTTATTTGTTGGTGATCTCAAATTATCCGAGTTTCCAAAAATGCAAGACGATACAGCTACATGACAACTCTTCATGTACCGCATATCATCCTCTGCCAAGTCAAATCCTGTACTCGGATAACCTTGTGGCCCTTTAACAAAGCCACAATTTAATTTTTGGTCATGAGCGTAAAAAGACTCTTCTCTTTCTTGAAGACTCTGATGACCAGCAAATTCGGGCTTCCAGTTCTCTTCACCATTGGGTCTATCTTCCACTTCAGTATAATGTAATTGGAACCTTTTAAATTTTCCACTTTCAGCAGGCTCCACAAGTTGAGCTGTAGAGTTAAGAAACTTCATCTCACAAGAAGAACCTGAAATGCAATATGTGTTAGCCATTAGCAAACCTGAAATGCAACTATATTTAGATCTAAGAAAATAAGAACTGACTACTCAGTTCCTATGTTGGTAATCACATATATGACAAGAATGTGAAAATAGGACAAATTCATCCAACTCTCTACCAGCCATATTTACATAGAAAAAGTAATTCATTTTTGCCCGTAGTTGGAATCAGCAGCTAATAAGGAGCTACAGAAGATAGTCATCAACATTGTCACACGTGAAAGCTTCAAAGAAAGAGATTTTCGCACGACCACTCTATATAGCCAACATTTGTTCAAGATCAAACACAGCAATATCAAACTATTCAAATGGCTTAAATCAAATTGACAGACCAAATGCCTTTCCATTGCCAAACCCATAAATTATAATGAGCAAACATATGCACAACAAGGAAAATTACACCAAAAAAAAGAAAACTTACTAGAAAATTTACTCCGTTTTCCTTTTCTACTTGTATTAGACTTCTTTTCAATAGCAGACCTTTTTGTGGTTTCATCGCGTGCATTGTCTCCTTGAGTAGCCTTCAACGGAAAATTACCTGCATTTGGAGAAGGCTTATCCTTGTCAACTTTCTTAGAAAATGATACGCCCAAAATGCTATTGCTTTTGACATTTTCTGATTCATCTTCTTCCTTTGCAAGTTTCTTACTCTCAGAATCTTCCTCGTGGAAATCCTCTAGGTCCATACCATCATCGTATTCATCAAAAGGATCAGCCTCATTCTGCAAGTCCATATACATATTATGCAAGCCAGGATGGTCATCTTTATGATCCTCACTTGATCGATCAAGATTCTTTAGAGAAGTTTCATACTCTGCCTCATAATGTTTAAGTTCGTCCCGCCCAATTTCATTATAGAGCCCAGTTGTTTTTGAACTCATTTGATGCTTGAAAGGAGGCTTCTTATTTCCATTCTTATCATTTTTTGGATTCAAATTCTCAACCTTATCTTGACCCTCATTTCCAGAAATCTCAGAAGTATCTCCATCATACTCCTTGTTCTTCTTCGGTCATCGCGATCCCAATACCTAGAGTCCCGACCAGGAATTACCGATCCTCGACCAAACTTGAGCACTTTATACCTCTCTGCCCTCCTCGAATGAGATAAAAAATTTAAATCATTGTCAATGTCATCATCCTGTCCTGGGAATTTTTCATTTTCTGCAAATCCATTAAAAGTGATCACCCAGTTGAATATAAAATATAAAATAAAGTGAACTCATGAGCAAGTAAGCCTGAACAATACAAGTAAATGATTTTTAAGATGGCACTTTAAGAAGGAAAAATGATATCAATGGCATCAGAATAAATCATTCGAAAGAAAGTACATGTAGGATCAAGGAATTAGTACTTTGAAAAGGGGAATGGGAGAGAAGAAACAAGAAGAGCAAACGCCTTCTCTCCATTTGTATGTGAATATCCCATCTCTAATAAGTTCATACAAGTCTAGGTAGGAACCAATCATTTCACACTCACAACCTCGCACGCACATTTTACTGTTCATGCTTCAAGTCATGTATTTTCGCATCTATCGTCAAAGGTGGAAGATGAAAATATCAAATGCTACAGTTAATAAACTCCATATCGAAAGGAACAAGCTAAATCAAACGCGAATCAATTGTAATCTCTTAAACTAATACCCCCAAACTGCTGTCACCCACAAGCTCCTCAGTTTATAACTTAAATTACTTAAATCGACAATCAATACAACAGTTCAGTTCCATTTGGGGTCCAACCAAGTCCAGCTCCACAATCGCAATGCCCTCCAAGCTCCCAACATCATATCTTCATACACACAAACATCAATCTACGCATGTAAATTGCACTACCTAATGCCCAAATTAAAAAAAATACAGTTAACAAAAAAAGGGGAGATACGCTTCGAACCTCCGCCGTCGCCGGAGATGAAACGAAAAGAGAAGAAGGTAACGACCAGTACAAGCGTGAGGATCACCACCGCGGCCCCAATCGGGCACTTCCGCCCCTTCCCATGCCGGCGCAGCCTGCCCCCTTTGCACTGCCCCCGCCCGTACCCTCCGCCGCCGCCCGCGTCCGCGCCGTTGCCGAAGTAGCCGGCGAATCGGTCCCCCCGGACTGCCGGAACTGCGCCATCAACCCCGCTCCAACTCACCGGAACCCGATTCCGACGCCGGCCATTGCCCCCATTATCGCAGATTCGGAAATTCAAATCGAAATGACAAAAAAACAGATCACAATAAAAACACAGGTTTTCCAGATCACAATAAAACAGGTTTATGTTAAAAAAAATGGCGTATTTCTTTTCAAAAAAATTTAATTTATTCAATTTTAAAATATTTTATAAAAGATTCGTGTATATATTTGGGTGTATCGTTATCTTTATATTTTTTATGTTTAATAATATAAAATTAAAATATTTGATTAGATTCTGGTTAGATTTAACGTAATCCCATGTTTGATAAAATATGCTAAGTGATTATTTTATTCTTAAGTGCATAAATATTAATTTTTAGTTGATCATAAACAATCGTAAAAGTTATAATTTATAATTATGCTCATAATTTCGAATATTTTATTTCAAGTATCTTATGTACCACATGGTAATCACATATTGCTTCCTTGTTAAGTTTTTTAATATGAAATTTTAAAAAATCTAATTTGTGTTAAAAATTTTAATATTTTAATTGATATCTAATAAAATATTAATGACAAAATATATTTAGTATTAAATAAAATAAATTATTTATAATTTTAGAAAATAACTTAACCCGATTTAATCAAGTTGAACCAAATATATCTTGTACCACATAAAACTCCAATACGGTATTTAAAATTATGTTTTTACTTTAAAAATGAATGTAATATATCAGAGTAATTCATATCTTTATTCTGAACTATTATATTATAATTTATTTTACATGTAAATACTCGAATATAGAATATAAGAGAGTCTTTTAAAATAAAAAGAATTTATGATTAAATGATGAAATGATGCTTTATTTTGGATCTAATATTAGCTTATATTATATTTGTAAGTAAATAATATTTTTATTTAATAACTTTTGCCAACTATTAATTTTATTTTTATTTAAATTTAGGTAAAAATTTTAATTTAAATTGGTTTCAATCTATCTTAAAAAACTTACCCGAACATAATGCTGGCAACTCGGCCACATACAATAAGGGATTTAAAAAAAATGAATTTAGACGGAAAATAATTTCATTGACAATATGCTTTTTAAAAACTAATTTTAGTAGGTTTGCGTTATTTTAACAACTCACATTAATTTTATTCAAACCTGCATCCAAGTAAACAAGATATGTCCGTAAATCTTGAATAAAATAATTTATCTCAAAAACATAAAGTGTTAAAATTATATTTTCATTGCATTTCTATGGTTCACTTTAGGGCAAAAAAATAATTTTCTTTTTTCAAACATGAATTATTAGAATTTTATTATAGGATGATTTTTTTTATAGTACTTGATTGTAAGAAAATTAAGACTAATTCTATTACTTAGTCAGAAATTTATCTCAAAAACATAAAGTGTTAAAATTATATTTTCATTGCATTTCTATGGTTCACTTTAGGGCAAAAAAATAATTTTCTTTTTTCAAACATGAATTATTAGAATTTTATTATAGCTAGATTCTTTTTTTTATAGTACTTGATTGTAAGAAAATTAAGACTAATTACAAGAAGAGGGGAATATTATTTATAATTATAAAACTATCTTCTAATTTAGCTCTGAGTTTAAAAAACAAAGTTAAAACAAGTTAGTTTAAGAGGTTAATTTTTGTTAAAAAATATTGCCGTCGACAAAAGCCATGTTGGCCACTTGGCTATCGTCCGTAACCGGCGATTCTGCTCACCCTTAAGCCCTTCCATGATTGCCCCTCGATGCCAAATCTAGTACTCTCACCCGACAAGACATCTTTTGCCACTCTTAGACTCTAGGCAATTGGCTGCTCTTTTGTTAATTTCTTTTTTTATTTGTCAAATAATTTTAGGATGAGTTTGTTTTAATTTTTAATATGAGGGTTTTTTAGATTTTATATGTATATATATACACACATATATTATTGAGTGAACTATGTAAACTTCCATCATGACCACTAATTTTTTATCTAATGATTTAATTGAGGAGTATAGGTGGGTAGTTAAAAGTAATTTCATTAATAACTACTCAATGTAAACCGTTAAATAAAAAATCGATAGCCATGATTGAAGTTCACAAAATTTACAAATAAAAAAGGGTTTCACCCTATCATTTTCAATGTGTGTGTGTGTATATATATATATATATATATATATATATATATATATATATATTTATAACTGAGTCTAATTTTGGTTATGTAGTAATGTCAAAAAAATATTTCTTTTTTATAAAAAACTCAAATGATTAATTTTATATAATACATTTAAAAATGACGACCACTACGCAGGGAGCAAAAATGCTTAAGTAAGTTTATATGAAAAAAATTGTTAGAATTAATTAATTTATAATCTATAAATGAGTATGGATCTCTGATGGATATATAAGAACATTCAAATTTAAAAATTCTTCTAACTACTTATTATGCAAATTGTATTTTATTTTATATTTTTGAAAAATTTTAACTAATTTGATTTTAAAATATTTTACATTTCAATAAAAGATTCTAATATACACTTAGTAATATGATTAGCTATTATATCTAATAATATAAAATTAAAATATTAGATTAGATTCTAGTTTGATTATATTATCAAATATTGCGCTAATAAAATAGGTTAAACAAAACAAAAAATATTAAATTATTAAGTTTATAAATATTTATTTTTAGTTTAACATAATTAAAGCCGTGTGCAATTGTAAATTTTAATTTAAGGCATGAGAGTTATAAATTATACCCTGTCAAAAATAATGATTGCAATATATTAGGGTATTTCATATCTTTAATTAAGAAAATTTTATTATAATTTTGTCTTTCATGTAAATACTCAGATATATAATATAATAAAGTCATTTAAAATAAAAAGAATTCATGATAAAATGATGTTTTATTTAGGATTCAATATTATCTTTATATTTATGATTTTTTATTTATTAAAATTTGAGTACTCTTGATTTTATTTTGATTTGAATTTAGGCGGAAATTCTATTTATATTAGTTTCAATCCACTTAAAAAGAACTACCACAACTGTAAAACCCGTGACTCGAGTCAGGGTTTTACGTTACCGAACCAATCGGTTCGACCGTTGGTTCGAGTCGAGTCAGTTTCATGAATCGCGTGCTGAGTCGAGACCAGCCGTGAGTTATGAGTGATGAGAGTCAGGTGTACCTGAATATATGATGATAACGTCGAGAAGATGGTGAGATACGAGTTATCTGAATATATGAAAGTATGCAGTATTTTTTTCTTTTTATATGTTTGATCGTAGAAATAGTTTTAGGCCGAATAACGCGTTAGGACGCGTTGGATTATATTCGGGTGGGTTATTAGTTATAGAGCATGTCATTTAGATGTTGTTGTGTTTGTTTTATTTTATGGAATTTTTCCATATTTTTCTAGATTTTTTTAGAATTTATTACGAACTAGTTATTATTTTGACTCGAGTCGGAATCGAGTCAATACTTATGTACGAAACTGCCACTAGATCATTCCTATTCATCTTCCCCGACACCTTCTTCACCCAAACCCTTGCCGCCGTCACTGCCGTGTGCTGCCACCGCCGCCGCCGACACTGTGCTACCGCCGATCGACGCCGCCCTGCCCCGCCTTGCCGTCACCGTGCCACCCCAAACAGCCCCGGCCGCCACCACCTCGCCACGACGCCAGAATCAGCCCGCGAACCGCGACGCTCCGCCCGTCGATTCGCCGCCGTCCGGGCCGCGCCGCCGCCGCCGTGACCCCGAGGACCACCCCCTTGACCTTCCCGACGTTTCCCCCATCATCCCGACCGCCGTCGAGGCCGGCCGGAGCCTGATTGGAGCACACCGCCGCCGCGGCCCATTTTCGACGCCGCCGTCGACGGCCATCGCCGCCTCGGCTACCCTGTTTGACACCACCATTGGACCGAGCTCGTCGAGCTGGTGCCGATAGACCCACTGATTGCCCCGTCCCGAATCATCGCCGGAAAACAGTCGGAATCCGCCGGAAAACCGCCGACATTCGCCGGAAAACCGTCGGAACCACCGGAAAATTGGATTCGTGGGAAATTCGCTGGATCATCCGCCGAACGCACCCGGTCCAATCTGATCGGACTTCGGACGCCGCTAGGTGCCGAATTCGAGTTTCAAGCCACGAAACGGAAACCCTCGCCGTCGCCGATTTTCGACGACGGGAGGTATAATTTATTTTCATTTAATTATTTGAAAGTTTTGATTATTAGAATTGCATGCTAGGATTGGTGAATTGTGTGTTATAATAATGTATATAAATATAGATTTGATTAAGGATAAAATCTAAAATTTGTTTGATTAAGTGGTGTTAAAAATGGAGGCTAAGAAATTAATTAGGGTAAGTAGGCGATGATCATGATCTAATACAAACTAGCCTAAGTAGACATGCTAGAATTGATATAGGTTAATGTGTGTTGATTGATGAGTGATTGTGTTGATTGTGTGTGCATGCTATAGGATGTGTGATTTATCATGCGGGCATTAGTTTTTAGCTTGATTGTGTAGGTACGGTGTAGGAGCTCGCCGCCTAGGCGCGTGGACCCGTTTGGAGCTTCTACCAGGTCCGTTTAGGACTCGTTCTCTGATTTACGCTACTCTCTTGTGTATTTGATTTATTATGTGCAGGACGAGTTAAGTGGCGTTTTATCGAATCCCACTTAACTCGGGCCATTTAGCCAACGATTTTCCGGATTAATAATGTAACACCCCAAATCCGGTTCACACTCGTGAACCAAGCCGGCATGTTACAGGCCCCGGTTAGGTCGGCTAACCCGAACCTAACTCGTGCGGATCCAATCTCGGCGTCTTAAGATGAAGATACAACTCGTAATGCATGGATGAATACATGAACCTAACATGGTACTACATGAATGACATGCAAGTCAGAGTACACACCAAACAATCCCGATAAAAAAATTAATAAAAGTTTTGAAATATAACGGACGGAATTTCCCCTAAAAATGTAATTAGGGGCCACCCTATCAAATATACATATAAAAATATATGTAACCAACTATCAAACAATTTCATTCACACAAAATCTAATCTACTATACACTCATTCTGAAGCTTGGGTTTCAACCCATCATACTTTTGCTGCACTACTCTGATCATTTCATTTCATCTCATTGTCATGCCTCAAACATTTCCTCATAGCATGTTTATAAAATAATATAAAAAAAAACATTAAACATTCAATCACCCAATGTGTGTGTGCAGAAGACCTTATTTCTCCTCCGTCCTGGCCGGCCCATCCATCTCGTACTTATCACCTACATATATATAGGAAAAACGTCAGTAACAAGCGTTATTGGTCCGAAAAAAAATAACTATAATAAACTGGCTATGAGAGCAAACTCTCATATGAACGAAATCATCGTATACTCCACGTGAACACTCTGAAGGGCACTACTGAGGAGCCACTGGGCTGCAGACCCGGTAGCATCCCGAACTTACTGCTGTGGTACTGTGCTACTCTCAGCACTTCTTTTTCAGTACTTCTCGTGAAACTTTATCCTAAGCCCTCTCCTTACCTCCATATTTCTCTTGGCCTTGAGCACGAAGGCCGAGTACTCTCAGGCAGTCGCCTTTAGTACCCTTTGAACCACAAGTCCGGACATGCGCTGTACTAAATAGTACCCGTAAACCTCCACGTTCTCCGGGTGTGAGGAACTCAAACGCGGAGTTGTCAGGATCCCTCGGGAATGGAACAGTCCGCTGGCACTAATCCAGAGCCCGCTTTGACTGTCACGGCATCCTCTGCATGGTACGTGCAGTCGATTTCTCCATCTCTCGTCTCACAGAAATGCGAAAACTATATATATATAGGCTTGGGTAGGGAGTTATATAATAGGCCCGAAGGCAACTTTTGGTTGATCTTGTTTTCGAAATCAACCTCGAGGGATCTCATCCTCGAGGGGTTATTAATCCGGAAAATGTTCGATTAAATGGCCCGAGTTAAGTGGGATCCGATAAAACGCCACTTAACCCGTCCTGCAGGCAATAAATTAAACATACAATAGAAAGAGTAAATCAGAGACGAGTCCTAAACGGACCTGGTAGAAGCTCCAAGCGTGTCATCGCACCTAGGCAGCGAGCTCCTACTCCGTACCTACACATCAAAACTAGATACTAACGCCCGCTAACTAAATGATGGATCAAACTCGTTATGATTAAACACGCTTACAATACAACATCTACCACAACAATCAACAATTATATAACAATAAGTATGAAAGAAATTCTAACTCCTATTCATACCAATCTTATCGTGTTTTTCTAAGTTATGTCATAATAACTTATCATGCTCTCATTAGATCACTTACTATTTATTCGCAATCACTCAAATCATACAATCATCCCTTCACTCATAATTAGGCATTACTCATGACGGTTAATCAAATCTAGCATACTGTGCTAACATTCATCATGACAACTAGTTAATTCTAGCATGCTATGCTAACAATCATATTCAATTTTAAATAACTCAATCGGAGGTAATTATACCTCACGTCGTCGGCAATCGGCGATGGCTAGGGTACGTCGCGCGTCTCGGAGCTCGAATTCGGCGCTCCTCGGCGTCCGACGTTCGATCGAGCTCGACTGGGTGAGCCCCGCAGAAGATCCGGTGAATTCCAGTGAATTCTGAAAATTCCGGTTTTCCGGCACCGGCTGGCAGTTTTCCGGCGGCTTCCGGTGGTTTTCCGGCGACAATCGTCGGCGGCGTCTACTAGTCGGAAAGGGGTCATGTTGGGTACCCTCGGAACCGGCTCGGCGAGCCCGACTCATCTACGAGGTCGACGCGGCCAACGGAGGTGGTGGCTCGCCGGAAAATGGCTAAAACAGGGCTGGCGGCGATGGGTCGCTAGATCCGGCCGGCCAGGGTGGCGATGGCCTCCGCTCCGGTCGAGGAAGGCCGCTAGGGGGTCGGTGGTGTTGAGGCGACCACTGGATGACGGCTGCGACGGTCGCCGGCGGCGGAATCGGCGACGCGACCAAAGGCAGTCGCGGCGCTAGGCGCGGCGATTCCGGCGTCGCGGCGGTTTGGCAGCGGCCGGGGCTGGTCGGGGTGGCACGGCGAGGCCGTGGCGGGGCTAGGCAGGGTCGATCGGCGACCGGGCAGCGGCGGCAACGGCGGCGGCGGCGACGCGCAGTGGCGGCGTCGCGGTAAGGGTCGGGAAAGAAGTATGGGGGAGAAAAGACTCGATGGCAAACTCGTAAATATTACTTGACTCGTCTCCGACTCGAGTCAAGTATAATAACTAAGTCGTATTAAATCCTAAAAAAAATTCATAAAAATTGGGAAAAATCCCGTAAAATCAAACAAATACCAAACGTCGTAATGATATGCTCTAGAACTATCAACCCACCCGAAATGCCCGTAACGCATCCTAACGCAATAAACGGCCTAAAACTAATTCTACGATCCATTATATATAAAAATAGTAAAAAAAATGACTGGCATACTCTCATATATCTGATAACTCATTCTGTTCTGTTGTGTTCATGACGTTATCATCATATACTTGGGTACGCATGACCCTCATAGCTCATACACGCGACTGGCATCGGCTCGGTACACGTGTCCTGAAACTGACTCAACTCAAAAAAATAACAGTCGACCCGACCGGTTCTAAATATAAAACCCTAACTCGAATCGTGGGTTTTACAAATAACCCTCGAGGATGAGATCCCTCGAGTTTGTTTTCGAACTTCAGATCCAGCTCACGTTGCCTTCGGGCCTATTGTATAAATCCCAACCCAGACCTATATATATGTATAGTTTTCGTGTTTTTGTGAGAGACTGAATGAGGGAAATCCGACTACCGTGCTACGCGAGCGGGCACGTGTGTGTCGATAGTGGGCTCTGGAATGGTGTGCGGGCCGTTTCATTCCCGAGGGATCCTGACAACTCCACCTTTGAGTTCCTCAAACTCGGAGAAGTGTGGAGGTTCACGGGTACTGCATTGCAGCGCATGTCTAGACTTGCGGTTTCAAAGGGTACTGAAGGCGACTGCCTGAGAGTACTCGGCCTTCGTGCTCAAGGCCAGGAGTAATATGGAAGGTGCAGAGGGCGGAAAGGAATGAGATTTGACGCTAGAAGCAATAGAGAAATGGCCGAGGCATGAGAATGTGAAAGATAGGGGGACGCTGTCGACCCGAGGGCGACGTCTCCCGTATGTGCCCTGATGAGAGTTCTTGAGGAAGTATATGGTTCTCTTTCAACAGGAGAGTTTTCTCTCCTATGCCAGATTGATATTAGTTATTTTCCGGGCCGGTAACACTCGTTACTGACGGTTTATATATATATATATATAGGTGAGAAATGCGAGCGATGAAAGCTGTCGGGACTGCAGAGGAGCAGCACGGAATCGCGCATACATGTACCTGCCGCGTGTAATCTATAATGACGGTGTGTTAATGCTATGTGAATGATAATTTTAATGTGTTTGCTTGAGTGAATTACTTGTTATGAAACGAACTGATGAATGTGAATGAGTAGGGAGCCTTGGAGTGTAGACTCGGCTCAGGTAAAAAGAATGAGATAATGATTGTATGTCACGGTAGATTGTTATGTGTTATCCTATTTTTATAAAATAGTATATATTTTCTTTTGGTTTCGCATTTGTTGTTTTGTCTTATTTTGCTTGTACATCATACCATGCATGTAGGACCGCGTTAGAATCCAATTATTCTCATTCATGCATTTCACATTTGCATCTCCATCTTGAAATGCCGAGAGTAGATCCTGGTCGGCTTAACCGAATCTAGTATATTAGCGAACGGTTCGGTCGCTGGTGACATTCCGGGTCGGTTCACGGGTGAGCCGAAACAGGGTGTTACAACAATCATTGGCTTAATTTTGTTGACAATATTTAAAAAAGACTTTAGTAGATTCAAGTTATTTTAACGACTCATATTTATCTTCATTCAAACATACATCAAAGTGAACAAAATATATTGTTAAATTGTGAATAAAATAAAATTAACATTCAACCACAAATTATAGTATTGTTCTATTATTTAGGCGAAAATTTATCTTAAAAATATAAAGTGGAAATATTATATTTTTATTACATTTTTATAGTTGACTTTGGGGGAAATAAATATTTTACCTTTTTTTTAAACATAAAATGATTAGAGGGTTAGAGTTTTAAGGAGTAATTTTTTTAATATTATTTGATTGTGAGAAATTGAAGACTAATTATAAAAAAAGTGGAATATTGTTTATAAGACTAAAACTATTCTCTAATTTAGCTTGGACTTATAAAAAAAATGAAGTGTAAACCAAATCAGTTTAAGAGTTTTATTTTTTATTAAAAAAGTTTGTTGTCGGTAGTGCTCTTATTGGCCCCTTAGGTACCATTGTCAAAGCCTTGGTGTGGCCGGATTTGGTCACCCCTAAGCCCTTCTCCAATTACCCCTATATGAGGTTGGATCAAGTCTTTCCATCTAAGGACACCTATATGGGACAGTCATCGAGGTCAAACATATTTTTTATATAGTTGTAAAATATGTTTGTTTTAATTTTTTAAATGAAAGCATTTTAGACTATATATACACACTAGCTTGGAACCCACGCGATGCATGGGACACATTTAAAATTTAATAATTAGTTATATAGTAAATTTGTTATTTTTATTAAAATTATATAGACCCATAGTATATATTTTTTATTTTTTTTAAATTAGTAGTAATCAATGTAAAATATAATAACGTATGATAGGTAAAAAATAAACTCATTTAAAATAGAATGACAAATTAAATTCTAATTTATTATTTTTACAGAGAATGACAAATTTAAAATTGAATCCTATTTAGAAAACTGAAGATTTATTTTTTTAAGAATATATTATTTGAAAAGGAGACTCAAATATATCAAATTTAAAAAGCCAATTCAAGGCATAAAACTTACAACTAAAAAACAATTAAAATAAATAAAAACTAAATTCAAATAAAATATAAAGCTAATTATTGTGTTTGGCATCTTTCATTATCGTATGCACTTAGAAAAATATCTTCTTTTTATTTATTTAGGGAGCTAGAATATGGAAGAGGTAAAGTAACAGATTACTTCCTCGAATATATGATTTGAAGAGGGCATGGATCTTATTATTATAATTTAGAATTCAGTCTAGCATGCATTATTCTATCAAATATATTTTTAAAAAAAATCAAATTACCATTGCTTTCAATGTAAAAGATTTTCCATGTACATACAGAAGGGTGGAAGTTGGAACAAAGGCTGTTATGGACCATGGCACCTGTTGGCCTTGTCATGATCATGGTTTTCATGATGTGTTGAGGAGACTTTTCTCTTATCAAAAACAAAAGAAAGAAACTTTTCCTCTACTCAACTCTTGTGTCTTGGTCCATGGGATTTCCTGCTTTACTTGTCGAGGCAGAAAAATACTATGATTAGAGTCTATTACTTTATTTTATTAATGCCTTCGAATGTATATATGTTAATATTTTATGGTTGAAAGTAAAATACATGCAATGTAAAAGAAGGAAACTATAAAAAAAAAATGAGGGTTGGGTTTATCTAATATCGATTAAAGATGATGTTAATAATTTATATATAAATTAATAACATTTTGGATTAAAAAAACTAGAGACCACTGAAAGAGAGTAATCGGGGGCGGTCCGCCACTACAGGAGGGGAGAAGCGACGGGCCACTTCGTGTTCCAAGTTCTAGCAGGTACCCACCAATCCTCTCCCACCCCTCTCTCTTCTTTTATGAATTCTCAATACATGCCTGTTTAGTGTTTACAGACGGCATGTGTTAGCTAAGCTTTTGAGGTTCCATTTTTGTTGCTGTATGTGCAACGTTTTTGTGCTAGTAAATTTTTTGATGCTTCAACTGGTTTTTTAATGTGTGACTTGGTGTTAAATTTTATTGTTTCTGAGTGCGTAAACAGTCACTGATGCTTACCAGAGTTTGAATTAGGATGTAATGAAAAGTTGCGGTTAGAAGGATATTTGATGGGTTGTGCCTCCATGTCTCTCTGGCCATCCATCGAATTTGGATTGACCTTTTGCCTCTGACAACTATTTTAATGCGTTCTTGTATCATGGTCTTTAAAATTATGTGTTTTGGATTGGCAATTTAAGGAAATTAAAATACCGGAAATCTGACCATTTTTTTTAAAGGAAGAGATTCTGTTGTCAAAACATAAGACCAGCTTGAAAGATATCATGTGTTTTAGAGGTGAAGCATTCTATTTCTTAAATATAGAGGCATCATATGGTGTTTGGTAAAAAATTGATTTGGTTCGTGGCCAAAGGGATGTATTACATTGAAGAATCTACTTGGAGAAAAATATGAGATTTTGGGTGAACTAGTGCACTTGCAGCATCTTAAAAAAAATCCCAGCAGCCTGTAGATGTATGAGTGGGAAAAGAAGCATGTATTTTGGTAAAGAAGTACAGAGTGGAGGATTTCAACTCTTTGGGTTAGATTCCATTGTAATAAATAGTTGATTATCTACCTAATTAAATACAAGGAAGCTGACGATATGACTATCTAAAGCCAGTGAACTCAGCTAAGTTTCAATATAGCATAAATTGTATAAAATGTGTTCTAGTTATCTTTAGGAATTTTCCAGCCACTTAGAAATTTGCTTTGCAAACTATTGTTACTTGTGTTGAATTTTACTTTCTAAAATCGCTAGTTTTATACATGCTCATTGGAAAATTGTGAGGAACAAGACAGCATATTTAAGTTTTGACACGTGGAATGATATTTATATGATATTCATATAGGTGTTGATGTGGTTTTAGAGGAGCTTTCGTATAAGAATTCTTGAAGTGTACATGGCTTGTTTCCTTTGACATTACTATCTAACCTCGTATCATTTTGTCTATGATGTAGGCATGTTGTGCAAATTGATGCCCTCACCTCTATTTCCACTTGAACACAAAAGGTTATCCTGCTTTATATCAGTAAGTGTCTCTTAGGAGCTCGATACATTGCATCCATGCTTAATAAATGTACCGAGGGAAAGCATCTCTATGACTCCAGTTTTTATCCGAGCAAAAAATCCTTAAGTGGATGTTAGCATATGTAATATTTACCCTAGCAAGTGTTGTTTCGAACTTCAACATCAGAAGATATTAGGATGATCATTTCACACACTTTAATGCATTTTTTTCGATTAATGACTTTGCCTTGTCCTTTCTTTGCAGTCAGATTTTTCAACTTCAAATTCCACTTTCTCGTACTTTTTTGTTGGTGTTACATCTAACTTTCAGGATAAAACATGGAAGCTTTTCTCAGTTTCACAAGCTCAGTCTGTTCCTAGTTTGCAAGATGAGAAGAAAAGGTCATGGGAATCTTGCAGAGACTCTCTGTCAACATTAAAATTTTCCTCCGACGAGGCAGACAAGATATTAAGCAAAGCTTTTGGTTGGATCAATTCACCTTATTGGGGAGAAGAGAGAACAAAAGAGGTGCCAGAGAGTAGTTCAGTAAACGATACACTGGACTACTTGAAAAGTTTAGGCTTATCTGATGAAGATTTATTTAAGTTGCTCAAAAAATTTCCAGAAGTGCTTGGTTGCTGCCTCGATGATGAGGTGAAGGCAAATGTGGGTATTCTAGCAAAAGAGTGGGGAATAGAAGGGAAGACTCTTCGCAGTCTGCTTCTAAGAAACCCCAAAGTTTTGGGATATAATGTTGATTGTAAAGGAGATTGTATGGCCAAGTGCACCCGTTGTTGGGTTCGATTTTAGCTTCTTAATTCTTCAACAAACGATATGTTGATGTATTCAGCTTACTTTCGAATTCTTGTATTTTATCAACCATGGAATATATTCAATTCAAATGTCACTGCAGAGGAATCCTCATTTGCTGTTCAAACTGTTCCGTCTGAGGAAGCATCATAATCTAGGTACGCTATTTTCTCTCACTTGTTTTTCTGTTTTTTAGTTTTTTTTCTGTCCAAGCATATCTGTTTCTTACATGTGTATTAGAATTTGCGGATTTCCAGAACCATGTTAAAAACCTTCATTTACTTTACTATGCATCAAGCCATTCACAAGTTTAATACAAACTTACATGAAAGGAAGTGCGACCTTCCTACATATTTCATATCTCATCATTCCTTGGAGCCCAAGCTTAATAATCGGATGAAGCTCCAAATTATTTCATCCTACTGGTAGTCTTAGCACAAAAAGCTGTGGTAATCTCACGCAATCCAAAACTGACTCCAGACTTTTGTGCCTTAAGGGCACTTGAGTTTACCACTGGTGGTCTTGAGGGTCGCATAGCATGGACAAACTTCCTTGTTGCCGTAAGTGCCTGGAGGAACACAGTTGCAGACCCTGCAGCAACCAGTGCAGGTCCTGAAGCAAATTTTCTTTCTGGAAGCCTTACTGCACCTCCTCGAACAAGCTAATCCACAATCTAGCAGTACAAAATAGCTTTACAGTCAGAGATCATGAACGGTCATTAGCATGCTCAGAGGAAAGTTTCACTTGAGTTTACAAGTTACATAAAGATTCCTAGTCATTGTTTCATATTTTGTAGCTGACCAAGCAAGAATGTGGGCCACTAAAATGCTGCGGTCCAGTGCTTTGAACTTAAGGTGCAATGTGAAAGAATTTTTGGGAAGACCTCGTCTATAGAGATTCATTGTCTAAGTCAGAACAGAATGCTGTGAAGTTTGTCTACCGGTCTGTATGAATTTAGGTTAGATGCTACTATCATACTTATGAGTGCAGGCTGAGACTGGTCGAGTACAGAAGCCTTCACATCTCCTTCCTGCACCTCCTGATACAACAATTGGCAGTCAAAGACAACCCAAGTGAACACCAAAAATTAGAGACGTTGCCCAGAGAAAGAGAAGTACTTACACCAGTCGAGGATGCTTCTGCAATCACCTGAATGTGGAGGATGAAATAATTGCATCAAAATCAAGCACAAACAAAGTTCAGGTTCTTTATGGACAATCTACAAGACTATCATTGTCTCTGCTATGCCTATTGTTGAAAATTCCAAATAGGTACCTGAACTAGGAGAAAGAATAAGATGAGTGATGCAACCAGCTGCTTCGTGCAAGTAGCCATGCTTGCTCCAAGAACTGAGAGGGATTTGCTTAGCAACTGAGCTAGCCAAAAGACTCTTTTTATAGTTGTTCTTCTATGTTTATTAATTAAAACTTAAAGAATCTATTTCAGGGATAGCTTAACGCGGTTGCTTTGCATACTTTGATGGTAAGAAAAAAAACTTGATGCTTTACTTCCTTCTGGAGTTTCTTTTGGCAAGAGGACATGGGCACAGCTGTGAGCCCTTATGGAGGACAGAGTTGGTGAAAGCCTGGTCCCATTCTGCCACCACCGAAAGATTTGGATGTCTATCACCCATAGCTAATGATAAAGACTCTTTACCAAACCCTTCTCATATTTGACGTTCTTGCCTGTGTGTGTTCTTGCTACCATATGATCTTTGGTACTCGTTTATGCTTTTGATTGTAGGTTGTGGATAAAACTGATGTAACAAACTTCTTAACTAAAGATATTTCGTTCACCATGTTGACGAAAATGTTTTCTGATTTGGTGTATTTTGTGTTGCAGGCTAAAAGGTGTCACCGTACAACTCCACAAGGGAAAGATTCTACAACTAAGACAAGCTTGTCTTGATGCGAAGTGAGACTCTTGGAGCTGAAATAATTTATCTCAAACGGTCCTGTACACAAAAGCTATGTCTGAGCTGGTCTGTGTGTTTCTTGGGAGACATAAAATGGAGTGAAACAGATAAAGCAGAGTAAGGTGTTCAGATACTCAGAACCCGATCTCCAAGCTAAAATCAATAATCGGCCAAAGTTTGCATTGACGGAAATATAAATGGGATAATGATTTACACTGTGTCGCCAGGTTTATTAATGTTTCATTCATTAGTTTGACTGATAATTTATATATAACCTAATAGAAAATTTTGATTCTCAAAAGTAATTTTTGGATTAAGAGAAGTTTATGACACCTGTTATGAGTTTTTTTTTAGGGATCAGAGGGCCGAATAGTTGCATCAGAGGCAAGTTACAGGAGCCCAATTTGTAATGTATTGATCACGATTTATTTGACGGTGATTGTGTGGGAGGAATTGTTTCTTTTATTTTAATAGTATTTGTGAAGTGGGGGTGGGGTGGAGGAATTGTTTCCTTCAACAGTATTTGTGAAGTGGGGTGGGGTGCAGACAATTTATAATTAAGATTCTGATATTTTGAGGAGAGATTATTAAGTTAATTTTACATTAGTTGTAAACAAATTTGATAATTTATATATAGGGCCAAGGGAAAAAAATTTATTTTTTAAATTAATTTTTAAATTAAGAGAGATTTATTAAACATATTAAGTTTTGCAAGTCCTTCTTTTGGGCTTAAAGGCCCACCACTAATCTCAAATGATTAGTATTTTGGAGTTTGGAGATCATATTGTCCCGCTCGACAATTTTAATATATCAACACTTAAACCATAATTTCCTAATTAATGACGATGTAATAACATAAATAAAAAAATAGAGCTATACTGTTTCAAGTGGGCTGTGCCTTTTTTTATTCAATGGGCTTGAAATGTTGTATTATAATCAGATTTAAACATTTTATGCCATATATTTCAAATATTATTAAAGCAATAAAATAAAACGACTTATTAAACATATATTAAAAGGTTCAAATATAGAACTATTTTATTTGCCGCTCAAAATTATAAGAAAACTTCAGATACTATCGTCAATTTATTTTATAACAATAGATCAAATCAAACTAGGTAGTATATAAGAAGTTAATTTAAATTAATTATTTATAATCAAAGAAGAATTAATAATTGTATTGGAATAAAAAATAAGAGATTTAACCAATTAAGCTATATGAAAATAATAATAAAATCTTATATAAGTTACCTTTGTTTAATTAGAGTTAAGTTATCTTTAGAATCATAATTTATTATCTTTTTATTGAATTTAAAATATATCTGCAAAATCCAAGTTCATCTCTAATATAAGTTGACATGCAAAAGGGGCCACATTTTCGCCTAACTTAAAACCGAACAAAAAGAAGGTTGGTTGTCCTTGACTTGTCCATGAACATCTGGTAAATGGTCGGTGATGATTTTTCTGACCGCGGACGTGGCATGTTGTCCAAATAAGACCGTTCATCGAATTCATGCGAAGGCGGGCGGCAAAACGATGGAGGCGCGAAAGGCCATGGCCGCTGCTGCCGGGGGCCGCCGCAACTACGGCCACTTCCTCGCCGGCGGCTCTCCCCCGCCGC
This sequence comes from Piper betle, assembly GCA_033002965.1. Taxonomy (NCBI): domain Eukaryota; kingdom Viridiplantae; phylum Streptophyta; class Magnoliopsida; order Piperales; family Piperaceae; genus Piper; species Piper betle. The sequence continues at coordinate 75,128 of JAURVB010014457.1, read as the reverse complement.
CGATGCCCTACCGGAACCCAAGCCACCGCCGGAAGACGACTCCCACCTCCCCGAGCCCAACCACGCCGCCGCCTTCTAGACAAGCGCCGCCACGGCCCGATTCGTCCCACGCCTTCTCCCAATCCCCCTACCCCTCCGCCGCCACCCTCTTCTCCGCACCTCCATCCCCGACCTCCTCCTTCCCGCCCTGCTCGAGCTCGGGGCCCCTCTCCCAGCATAGGAGATGCTCTCCCTCTTGCGCAAAGACGGCGTCTTTCCTTCCATGCCGGTCTGCGACCGGCTCCTCGAGGCGCTGGTGGGCGCACGGAGGTGTTCTCCGGCTCGCTCATGTTGCGGCACATCTTTGCGTACAACAAGGCGGTGTGGTTGGCGGTGAAATTGGGGAACTTGGATCGGGCCATAGCTTTGATGTTAAGATGGACGGGTGTGGTGTAAAGGTTGATTCTTTTTGTACAATGTTTTGATCGGTGGGATGTGGAAGGGAGGTCGGAAGGAGGATGCGAGGGGCCTGTTCGATGAAATGATTGCGAGAGTTGTAGGGCGAACCGGGTCACGTTTAATACGATGATCGATGGACTGTGCAAGGTTGGGGAGTTGGAGGAGTCATTCACGGTCAAGGGCCAGATAGTGGAGTCTGGCGTGAAGCCGAATGTGGGTACTTTCAGCACGTTGGTGGCGGGGCTGTGTCGTGCTGGTAAGGTTGAAGATGCAGAAGGTTTGTTGCAGGAGATGAAGCAACGGCTTGGGATTAAACCGGACAATTTTTCTTATGCTCCTCTTGTAGATAGGTTGTGTAAGAATGGGAAGATCATGGTGGCAAAGCAGGTTGTTAAGAGGATGGAGGAGAAGCGGTTGATGCCGGCAGCTGTTGTTTGCATTTCCATGATTGATCAGTTGTGCAAAGCGGGTGATTTGAGTGAGGCAGTACTGATCTTCAAGGACATGGAAGGCAGTGGTGTTCCTCCGGATTGCATTGCTTATTATTCGCTGATTAATGGTTATTGCAAGGCTAAAGAAATTACCGAGGAGGAGAAGTTGCTTGAGGACATGTTTCAAAAGAAAATATGTGCTACGGTCGAATCCTTTAATCCTCCGATTAATGCATATGCTCGTGCACGCCAGTTCGAGCATTCTTTCCGTGTCATGGAAGGAATGAAAGCGAAAGTGTTAGATCCCAATGTTGTGAGTTATGGTTCTCTTATTAATGGTTTATGCAAGGGTGGTAAGGTTGATGAGGCAGAGATCATTCTCAAAGATATGATGGTCAGAGGCATCCATGCGAATGTTCAAGCTTACAACATGCTTATAGATGGGAGCTACAAACTGGGTAAGGTTCAACAAAGTTATACCTTGCTAAGCGAGATGATAGAAAGTGGTATTCATCCAAATTTGGTTACATATAACACTCTTCTACATGGGCTTTTCAAGAATGGTGAAATGGTATAAGCCGAAAATTTGATTCTTGCTCTGAAGAATCAAGGCTCGACTCCTGATGTTATAAACTGTAACTCCCTCATTTCGGGATATTCCCGCTTGGGAGATGCAAAAAGAGCGCATGAGAAATATGAAGAAATGGAAAGTGCCGGTATTGAGCCGACTTATGCATCATACTCCTCTCTTATAAAGGTTCAACATCTGAACTGGACAAGTTATTTGAAGAAATTATTGAAAAAAAGATTGATCCTGATATAAATACATATAATGCATTAATCCGCCTATCACGCCAAGCTTGGAGAGGTGAGGAAAGCATTTAAGCTGCAATGGAGAAATGATTGAAAGAGGATTACTTCTAAATGAAATCACAAATGCTAGTCCGGTGATGGCATATTGTAGAGAAGGGAAGCTGCAAGAAGCTTGTGACTTTTTGTACGAAATGAAGAAGAAAGGACTATTCACGGTGCTACTGCTTATGCTGCATTACTCGATGGTAGCTGCAAGATGAAGGAGTACGATACATGCTACAATCTTTGTAAAGAAATGATTGGAGAAGATCACATGCCTCTTATTTTCACATGCAACAAGTTATTGACTGGCCTTAAAAAACGTAGGGTTACTGGAAGAGGCTGAGATTCTTGGGAAAATGATCAAGGGGAAGGGAGTAGAGTGGAACAAACATTTTGGTTTCATTGCAGGAGGAAAAGTTTGAGGTGGGTGGTTATATTTTGCCCATACGCACAAAGACGATTAGGGTAGTTTTGAAAGTATGACTTATATTGGTGATCTTCTTCTCAGAAGGATTGAAGCTTAATGGAGCTTACAAGCGGATAATGACGAAGTGGGCCATGAGACCTCTGAGAAATGTTTTGTTCTACAATGCTTTGTAATTCACCGTCTCAAAACCAATAAATTCAGAAATGCAGCAACGTGTTTTGCTCTTTTATTAGGTATGGACGTTCTTCCCTGGCATGCATTGGCTTATAGACAGAAGAAGATACCATTCTCGTGAATATTCATCAAGTTTTTGTTCCAGGAATTATCCGACCAATTAGGCTACGAGCACTACATGTAAAAATATTTTTGCGTCAATTTTTCCCAAGGATAAACCGAAGAACACAAGATTCGCCATGAACTTCTTTGCTTCCATCAGCTTGGTGGTATTACGCCAAATCCGCAGGAATGTCTAAAAATACATTGTGAAGGATTATGCAACAGCAGAAAGCAACCTCCGAAAGTGATGATTAGCAGGGAAGCTCCTGTTTATCTGGATCGAGTCTGATTTAGGATCATAATTCAATGGTGCATGTGAAAGTTGTAAACGCAGAAGGTAGCATGGCTGTGCTCATGGCTGCTCTAAAAAAGGATCCGCTCAATAGATAGAGTTAATTGAAGCCCTAAAGCAAGCTGTTCATTACGCTTTAAAGACGGGTATTTTGCTTGCACTTTGAGGAGAATAAATTCTTAGTACAAGCTCTCCCAAAGTTAGAAGTAAACTAGGATCTGGAAGCTTATGTAAAATCCTGCATTTTGTTTGTAACATTTTTTTAAAAAAAATAAGAAAATTTATTAAACGAACATGTTGCAGCTCTTTCGCAAACTAACGTAAAGGCTATGTAAACCTCAAAGTTCACGTAATTTTGTTACTTTTTTGTATGAAGGTAACTGTTTAGAAGGAAGGATTGTGTCCTTGGTGGGCACTGCATCTCCTTCCCCAAAAACCAACCTAACACAGGACGATCGACTTGAATTCTCTATTCTTGGCCATTGATTTTCTCCCTCCATTTTCATGCTTTTCCCTCTCTCTGCAGCTCACAGTACATGACAGCCAACACCTAATTAGTACTGAAGAAATTAATGTCTCTCTCCCTGTTATCTCTAGCTAGACTCCTTTTAGCCTTTCTTGTCATTGAGCTAACTTACATCAGCTGTCTGCTTGGTATGACTAAAGTTTTGGATTCCGAACGAGGAAGGCAACAAAGGAAAATCTGGTGAATAAAATGGCATTCACGGTGACTGGCTTGAGCAGACTCTGAATACGAAAAGATGATTATTCGCGGTCAACTGCAACGTCAACCTGCTGCTAATTTCGTTTGTGTAGTACCTTGTCATTTTTTTTCCCAATTGCTTATGATCGTGGGAAGGAATCTAAATAACTGTTTGGTTTTACCGAGGTTGGTCCTACACTGTGGTTTTACCGAGGCTGGTCCTAGTTAAAGCTCGCAGTACTCTTAGGCTTCTCCCAACCTCAACTTTATAGTGTCAGAAGGTACTCAAGAATTGAGCATCGGAATTGGAATCTAATATGAAAACACTTTGTCACTTACCCAGGGACAAATTGACTTAGAAAAACTTCCTTCAGGAACTACTGATGAGATTTATTCCTTCTCTTAATTCCCTGCCTTCTGGTAGTAACAGCAAGATGAAGATCACGAGCGGCCAGCTTTCTTAAGTCTTTCAATCCTTTATTAGGTTATATATAGCTTATTATCTAACTTCTCCTGTTACAAAACTCAAATCAATCAGGTGTGTTGGTGGAGTTTACAGACCCAAACGCAAGAAACTGTATCATATCAATACTTTCGCCAGCAAATCCTTTCGGTTAACTCTTTTTTCTAAGAACAAACAGAACATGAATACCAGTGTTGGGATGAGCTGTATTCTGCAATATAATATACATACATCCTAATATTTTTCATGTCCACCCATTCTCGTATCACCCACCTGCCCTGTCTCCTCCACCAAACACCCTCCCTATTATTACCTCATTTCCTCCTCCTCCCCCTTCTTCTCAATCCTCTCTGGGTAACTCCTTCCTACCAGAACTATTCACCATCTCCTTAAACCTGTAGTGAACAGCACTGCAAGAAACTGTGTTCACTGTGTGACAGTAGCAGTAAAAAAAGAAGAAAAATTAACTCGACTACGTAAAAACCAACTTTCTTACCGGATTGATGGATGTTAATTTTACATGAAAAGAAATGTTAAACACAAAGTGTGAATTCAATGATTTGATTGTCAAGGAAGGAGGAAAAGAAAGCTTAGCCCAAAGAGAGCTCGCGCTCTTAATATATTATAACATCAGAGAGGAGTGATCCCCACCACCAACCCCACATGTCGGAATAAACCCTACCCTCGCCGCTGCTTCACTCCCGCCGCCGCCGCCACCTCCGCCGCCGACGACGACGACAACAGCTTGGTCTACTCCATGGCCGACGCATCGATTGCTGCTACTACGAGCGGGGGTGGTGGTGGAGGTGATGATGAGACGTCGAGGAAGAAGGTGGCGGTGGCGAAGCGGCCGTCCAAGGACCGTCACACTAAGGTCGACGGGCGGGGGCGGCGGATCCGGATGCCGGCGGCGTGCGCAGCGAGGGTGTTCCAGTTGACGAGGGAGCTGGGGCACAAGTCGGAGGGGGAGACGATCGTGTGGCTGCTGCAGCAGGCCGAGCCGGCCATCATCGCCGCCACCGGCACCGGCACCATCCCCGCCAACTTCTCCTCCCTCTCAGGCCCCACCCGCGGCGGCGGCGCCTCGATCCCCGCGCCGCCGTCGGCGATCTCCCCGGCCGCCTTCCCCGGCTTCCACAACCACCACTTGCTGTCCATGGACGGGAACCTCGCCGCCGCCGCGGCATCGGCGGCGTCGGTGAAGCAGGCGGCGATGTGGGCGGTGGCGACGCCGGCGCCGGCGGGAGGCGGCGCTGGGGGGTTCTGGATGCTGCCGGTGGCGTCCAATTCGCCGGCGGGGACGTCGGAGAGCTCAATATGGAGCTTCCCCGGCGGCGTCGCCGGAGGGCAGTACTACCAGCAGCACCAGGTCGGGATGGGCCAGCACCAACGACTGATGAAAAGCAGCAACGTCGACAACAGTGGAGACGACGGCGGCGGGGAGGACGAGGAAGGCCGGCGGCAAGCGAGCTCGCAGTATAGCTAGCTAGGTGTTGTTCCAATATGGTGTGTGCGATTGATAATATGTATATGATTATGGTCTGGTGGTGCAGTTATAACTCATTTTTAGCTTAGACAGTACTCGTTTTTGTTTCCATGTTTTCTTATGCCAATTTGCAAATTACTTGCTTGGATGGTTAATAGGGAGAGTATTATATATGAATATCTCTTGCAACATAGCTATGGGTTTTTTTCTTTAATCTTCAAAATATGTAGGACTTTGAAAGGTGTGATTTTTATCTGCAACAGATTGTTGGTTTCTTTGATGGAGCAGACCAAAGCATTGAACTAGTAGAGGGTGATAATTTGAGAATGGGTTTTGGATAATCCGAAGAGGTTATTAAGGTTACTTTTGTGAGTTACATATATGCAACTCATAATTCTGTGAAGTGCTAGATGTTTTTGGTTGTGGCATGCTATATCTAAATATATAGTTAGGATCACAATTGCCAGCATATTGCTTGTTCTAACATGGGTGGAAGAAAAGAAAATGTTCATCAAATGCTATATTCATGTAGTCTAGCAGCTTAGAGTGCATGTAGAAAGAATGGTAATACTACTGCTCTTCTCTTCTCCTCGAATTCGATCTATCTAATCTCACCAGCAATAATATTGTTATGCCTGCTCATGATGTACTACTGTTGAACTGAGAGAGAGAGTGCGAGAGACATGCCAAAACTAGCTAGGTGTAGTCTTTACCTGATTGGTGTAAAGATCGATCAATATTGTCTGGTAAGAGTTGCAGCTGGTCGCTCGTCGAAAGTAGTGAGAATGTATGCGGTTGTAAGATGTTTTCTTGTGAACAGCGAGACCACATTATTGAGAGGGATATAATTTATGTATCATCCTGGGATTAAGGCTGGATTGGTGGACTTTCTTTTCGGTCGGAATAGTTGGCCCCAGAGAGATCGTTTTCGTGCCGCTGGTGCCGCCACTTCCCAAACAATAAACATTGGAACCACATGCCCCGCTGGTGATGTTTTCGGGCGTTCAATTCCATCCCCACTTGCTTTTCCTCTTACTCGTTTTTGTCTTAAACTTAGTATTACATTTCGTGTCTTTTTCTTTGAGCCTTCTGAAATTGCACGACTTTGTGTGGACGGTGGACGGCGGAGCAATTGTTGTTGGCCTGCAGCTTTTTGATGCAACAAATGGTGATGGCTGTGTAGAAAATGTGTTTTCATACACATTCAAGACTAGCTAATTAAGATGGCCTACTTGTCCCTTCGCAAGGTACCTATTGTAAACGGAAAATTTTTAGCCGGATTTGAACAGGTAAGGCTTAATATTCGGTACCGATGATAGTATGCATTGTTTTGTGTTTATGGTCATGAATACATCAGTCGTGAATGATGTTATGATGTTAGTGACTTATATATAGGCTAAGGATAAAGCTTTATTTTGTTATTGAAAATTCACAAATTATTATCACCGATAATTATTTGCAGATTAAGTGTGTAAAAGCATCAATGTTAAATAAACTATCAGACTATTATGCCATGTATTTGTAAGTATACAAATTATACAACACACATGAATGTTCGCAATTTGAAAATGGGTAGATTGGAAGTGAGCCCCCCACATTTCTTTGCATGTGTATTAATCCATCCTCATCGGCCTTCTACACTTTTTTATCCCTTTCTCTTCACTTTCCCCCTCGTCCGAAAAAATCAACCGGAGACCATACTCCGGCATCGGAGTTGGATACAAATACATCATCAGTCGGATCATCTCGCGATCCCTTTTCGACGTGAGTTTAATTATCCTGTTCTAATGATGCGTTCATTGCCGGAGTTTAGGCCGGGTTTGATCTGTTTTTTAAGTCTCAGATTCTCTAAGGTCGGGCTCTGCACTCAATCTTTGGTCTTCTAAGCATAGTTTTCATAAAGTTTTTACGTGGATTATGTTAAAGAAGGGTTGATTGATCATACGTTCATTTTCTTCTAATCTGTGTTGCAGCCATTTGGTTAATTTGTTCACCTCATCCATCCTGTTTACATCTAATTTACTCATGTCCATTTAGCTGTTCTTAGTGCATGAATTAAATAATGTAACTTGTTTAATAATTCATAGACATTTGGAACCACTTGTTTGTATCATTTTCTTGCTTGTGATCTTGGCTTGTTCTTGTATTTAGGCTCCTATCACTCAATTGATCTCAAATTATATGCGAAAGTGCAATATGGTTGTAGCTCCCCCATTCCCAATGCTCAATCACAAAGTCAGATCATGACCACGGTCTACGAGTACCTCTTACGCCTGCTCAATGTGCCAATTAAGCTCAAGATTGAGAGAAATAGATCATTTGATGAGAGGTCTATCCATGGAGGATTAGAGTTTTATGCCAGCATATGTTCTCCATGGGTAGGTCTGGTTGGGACTCCCCGAGTGCTTCGTCTACTTGGGACTCGTTTGAGCCACATCTAATTGTTGCCGAGGCACACTCAGAAGATCTCTGGTTTATTTCTAGGGACAATCAGTCGGATCAGCCTTGGCTTTTTGTCATGCATCGGAGGAGGTCTTGAGTAACGATCAGGATGAGAAAAATAAAATATGTGATGATTTGTCTTATATACTACTATTAATTGGCGATAAAAATCTCTATTGTATGGTTGGACATCTTATAGTGTTGGTGTGCTTTTATAGCCTCAGAGATGATGTTATTGAGTAACTACTTTGTTTGCTTCAATTGATTTGTTATAGACTTTGTACCAACTGCTCTTGCTTTCCTAATTAACGTACGGTGAACCTAATATATTGCGAAATTTTCTTCTGAAGGCTCAATATCTTTAAGGATGGGAGAAAAGGCGCTATATCTTTAAGGATGGGAGAAAAGGATTGATCGTTTTAAGCTTGGGGAAGGTGAATTGCCGGCCAGTTTCAAGGTGCTTCATGATCCTGCTCAGAAAACAGGTACTAGAGTTGCAGACTTCGGTGAGAGTGCTATAGGAAGAGTTGTATCAGTGGATTTTGGGTTTTGGTGGATAATTCTGCTTCTGGCCTACACAAAATCCACAGGAGAATTGAGTCTGGCAGAAACACGAGAATGCCGGAAAGGGTTGAGACTTATATTCAGCTTATGCCTTTCTTAGGGATATGATAAATTTCCTACCCTGCTATGTGCTGATGGATGCTCAATGATCGAACTTAGAATGGCAAGTGCGCTCTCACTTGATAGTTGTAGCAATAATGCAATAATGAATTTGAACTTGTTAGATTTGGCCGATTTATTTAAGCACATATTTAGCTTGATTTGCTAAAATCAGTTGTTGAATGTTCTACAAAATGAAAAATCGCAGGGTGTGTATGGTTATCCTATAGAAATCCAAGCTCTCTTCTTCACGGCATTAAGATGTGCATTGGCAATGCTCATACATGGCGCAGAAGGGAAAAGAATTAGTCAAGAGATTTGCAAAGCGGCTGCATGCCTTGAGCTGCCACATAAGAAAGCTACTTCTGGCTTGACTTTTCACAACTAAACGATGTTTATTGCTACAAGACAGAGTAGTACTCTCACACTGCTGTCAACATTTTCAATGTGATCCTGATTCAATCCCAATCTGGGTTTTTGATTTCATTCCCACAAGAGGAGGCTATTTCATTGGCCATGTGAGCCCTGCAAGGATGGATTTTCGTTGGTTTTGTTTGGGGACCTCTGGCAACAGCGCAGAGCAATCTGGAGCTATCATGGACCTAGTTGAATCACGATGGGAGGAAATTGTAAGAGAGATGCCTTTGAAGATTGTTACCCGGCAGTTGATAGCCATGAATGGCAAATTATAACAGGATGTGATCCCAAGAATATTAGATGGCGCCACCACAATGGACGATCATGGCCAGGTCTTGCACAGAATCAACATTTTACGTTAAGAAGCAATCATTTATCAATTGTTCTTGGTGATATCTCTCTATTAAACTTCTTTTTTATTATTATTAGTTCTGCTATGGTTGCTTACTGCTGCATCCATGAAGTTTGGCCGTCTCAGATAGTAGGAAAAGTAATAGAACTTGCAGAAAAAAGGATGCTGGTAGCAAGTTGGCCGGATTACTATGATGGGAAACTGGGGAGGTGCATTGGCAAACAAGCAAGGATATTTCAGACATGGTGTTGCCAAAATGATGTTGGAGGACCCTTCAAATCTTGGTATGATATCACTGGAAGAAGACAAGCAGATGAAGCCTGGTATCAAAAGCTCAAACTCTTTGGCCTTTCTGATTATCTGTGACCAATTTAATTTTTGAAGCAACAGATCATGCAGAACAAAATCAATAACAGGATGATGATAACTGGTTGGAAGCCTTGATCTGTTAATAGTTTCTTGCGTCTCACTTTGTTAGTGAGAATTCTACTCTATTTTTTCAAAGGAATACCGTCAAATTGAATCACGGCCTCAAGAAAAAACATTGCCAACAGAAAAAACAAATCGGAGAAAACATTGCAGGCTTGAATAGGCATTTTCACAAGAACTCACCCATGAACAAAATTACAAATAACCCAAATCGAAAATTAAATCCCCCACCAAAAACTGCTACCTGGCATCATCCTTGCAGATAAATCGAGCTATCATCATGACAAAGAAGCTCCATACCCAGAAGTTCCTGAAGACTCGGCGACATCGTCCAACCTTGCGGAGGTTGCCATCTCCTGTACTAGTTTTCCCCTATCAGAACCATCAACAACCATGTCCAGCCTCTTCAACCATATGTCAAAATCAACGGGGTATGGAGTTCCACATAAACCATCTACATAATCGGCAAATGCCTTCAACAATGGAGATACCTCTCCAAGATGCTGCTGGATAGAACGGAGTGACCAGCATCTTTCCCTCCACTGAAGTGCAGACTCAATAGAGTCTTGTTGTGGCATTGAGCCACCAGTCACAAAATAAATGAGATAGATGAGGCTCTCAGCATCAGAAACTGGGCATAGCTTCCCTTGCTGAAGGGCATAAGTAGAGGAGAAATGCAAATTAGTTGCTGGTCTGTCCTTGTCTTCAAGGACTGCACGTCCCCACGAGACAGGCATATATAAGCTTCTATCTGGGGATCCCGATTGTTCAACTAGAATGATATTTTCCGGGCATATATCTCCATGTTGAATGTTTGCCAATGATGCACTTCTGAGAGCTGACAAGCAATCTCTGCAGCACCTCACCGCTTCGTCAGCTGACAGTAGACCCTGGTAACCAATAATGGATGAAAGTGGCTCCCCTACTGGGAAGGTCGCAAGAATTGGTGTCCCACACCAAGGATGATTATTACATCGATCACCTGGATTCTTTTTTCACAAAGACCCGGATGCATTATTCTGCCTGCTGCTACTATTCTTGGCAAATACTTGCACAATACACCATGCTGTTTCATAATGTTTAACACCTTAGTTTGCCGTTGAACTTGGTACCACAGGCTCATATCTTCCCAAGAGGCCTCCAGTCTAGATGGGTGAGCACCTACATAGACAGTGAAAACTTCACTCGGAGAATCTACAAAGGTGGCACTGTATGATAAACAATTTTCATCGATTAGAGTTTCTTGTATCTGGAAGCCTAGTTTTTGTCCATTAGAGGTTTCCAACATCATGACTTCACCAGGAATGAGATTTAAACATGAATTTCGCCTAGACGATTTCTGGTCCTCAGCAGGACCAAGCTCAACAATCTCCCTTCGATTTTCATGCTGAGACACATAAGTTGATCTATCACAACCAGTCCACATAAAACGGCATTCTACTAATCGTTTTTGTACGCGAAGACTATGATCTGCCGCTAATGAAGCAATAGACTTCTGTGGTGGTCCTCTCCACTGTACAATGGAGTAAAATGTTGCAAGTATCATATGCAAAGCACCTAGGTCTCCCCAGTTAGCGTTCCCTAGCTTGTTCCAAATCCGTTCAACAGGTGAAACATGAATTTCTGAATGAAGTCTGATCCACTCTGCCACTGAGCGATATGGGTCATCTGAGTTAATTTCGAGCTTGCTCAAGTCAGCACTGAACTTGAGAACTCCCCTAATTTTGCGTCAAGAACAGGCAAATACACGGGATCCTTTACACTAACTTTGCTTTTGCTCAAACATCTTGAGAGAAGGATATGGAACGCATACAAAAGAGCTTCACAAACAACATCTGCTGAAAACCCCAACTCATTTCCACCTGATATGTCTGATTTGAACAAAAATAGCTCCATTACGTGGTCCCACCTTGGTGACCTACTGCCAACAGCATTCCTCATTACCAAAGCAGCTCCAGCGAGAGACTCTAATCTGCCTTTTGAAATGGCATTATCGATGCCATAGAATTTTGATCCAGGATGACGCGGACAGGAAACAAAACAGGGCAGAGATCCACTTTCGACCCAAAAAGTACGCCACAGACCATCTGTGATTGCATGAAGAAAATCTTCCAGAGCCATGAATTCATCCTCTCTTAGATCATCAGTAGCATGAACAGAGTAAGGCATTCGAAATAGCTGTTGAAATAGGATGCCCTCCAGTGCATAATCTAGTCTTTTCAATTCATCAAACGAGAAAGGTGGTTTGAACAGTTGTTTCCTGTTAGTAGAAATTGGACATGTTTTATCAGAAACCCAATCTTCTAGATATTGGGCAAGTAAATCAGGATCTAAAAGCTTTCTAGCATAGTCTTTTAAGCCTCTGAATACTCTCCTTGATGCATGAAAAGACCTGCTCGAGGTTGACATTTCCGATCTTGTATCAGGGGATGTGCCTGCAGCATATGATTTTTTTCCAAATTGAATTTAATTTCTTAAATTAGATACTACTCACTTGGATGAAGAGATTGAAAAATCAGGCATTTGTTCAATTTATATGTAGATATGGTTCATGATCAAACAATATAGCGAAATGAGATCCTGAGTTACCATTAATAATTTGGAAAATGGTATGATGTCGATATCACATTTTTTACACCAGTATCTAAACTTAATTAAACGATATAATAAATGGCATGTTTAATAGCTTAGTCACTGCAAGATGCATATTACTTTGATGATGTGCTCCACCTAGTACTACAGTAGTACATCATCAAGCTGCATTATTCATCAAATTCTAAAAGATGGGTGCAATTGAAACATGATCAAAGTTATTAAACTTATTCTAAAAGTTGACAGGGAAACAGAATATAAGTAGAAAAGACACAAACCATATTTGGACCTTCTAAAACTTCCATCAAAACTTTGACCAGGAGATGAATCCAGATTTTTCTGTTGGAATCCTGAAAGGAGAGAAGAGTAAGAGAAAAGGGCTACAGAGGTATAATATTCTAATCTATTGACAAACATTCAGATGTTCAAATTTGAGCCCTTATCCTTCAGTATTTAAAGCCAAATGAACCAGAGTAAACTACATATAAATATAGCTAATGTGATGATAAAAAAATTAATGCATGGCAGAAATTTATAAGATGAAAATGAATTAACAAATGCCCGCATTATGAAAAAAAGATAAAGAAAAACACAAGGAATGAAAATGTCAGTCCATCTTTATTCCCCCTACTTCTTGACACAAAGGAAACGTTATGATAGCGTCTCCAATTATTTCTGGTAATTGACAGCTAAGAAGCATCTAATGTTCAATCGATATTTATTTGCCCAGATCTTCTTTTGTTAGTTCCATGACCTTCATTGCATTGTAAATTAAAATGATTGAGTCAAACATCAATGAAACACTCATCTGGCAAAAAAAAAAAGAAGCCTGAAGTTAATTGCACTGACACAGAAAATGAAATGCTCTTTACATGCATCTGCCAAATAAGGAAATGAAGTTAGAACTGAGTTTTCTACTAGCAATCCCATTCCACAGTAGTTATAATCAGAAAGACACATTTCCCTGCGTTACAATTTTTCCATCAAGAAACGAACTTTTGAGATGGAAGGAGAAATCAGGAAAGATACAATTTTTAAGCTTTCCAAGCAATAGATGTTAGCTTCTTCCACATCCACTTCAATTACAAGAGTAAAACCCAGAAAAGAAAACCGAAAATTGTATCAAAAAGAGCAAATGCTCACCCAATTTCACGATGAGATCATCCATGCCAGTCAAGTCCAAGACAAAGATCAGGCCACCCCGCCCCCAGCATCCTTCGGAGGTCAAGACGGCCCACGAAAGGCAAAGGCAAAGGTTGAGCAGCACATTCAGCTACTACTGTGCTCCTCCTCCACTTCTGTTCTCCTCCTCAAGCTCCATCAGACCACTGCTTTCTAGCACATCCATGACCATGCAGATTATAGACTCCAAATACTTGAAAGGAAGAAGCTTTTGTGCATCTAGATCGAATGTAGATTGAGGAATGGATGGAATGAGGGAAGGAAAGGGAAAGGAACGGGAAGAAGAAAAAAAGAGTCGAGACTCATTGACCACTCATCCACCTGCACTGCTGCCTTTGTCTGGGGAAGATGAGCCAAAAAGCTGATGGTTTTTGGCATGCTGTGTACCACTCCTCTCCTCAAATGATTCCTTCTCTGACTCTCTCGCTCTCTCCAATGGACTTAACCTACTGCTGTCCCTCCATGCATACCTCATACTTTCTATATCAGGCTTGAGTAGACTCAGAACTGGATTTTGTGCACATCTTTCTACTTCAGACATGGATTCTATTTATCATTTACAATGTACTAAACTACATTAAAACTTAAATAACAAAAGTTTATAATTTTGTTAATGGTGGTCTCTAATTGAGGAGTGCTTATTGATTTTCAACAAGTGGCATGAACAAAAACCAAAAACATATGAGAAAATAGTATTTAACCGTTTAGTTTTTGCTTAATTGAGGAAACAAAGCTATTTTTTGAGATGAAACATTTCATTAAGTAGGAGAGTAGTGTGGTTAACTACTACAGAAGAATGATTGACAACGCCGTGCTGATGGGTGATTAACAATACATTTCATTTGTGAATGCTGTTTAACTATCTGAGTGGCCCCAACAAATCTAGACTTTTATATTTGTTTGCCTGCCATTAGTTGAGGCGGAGCAGTTAGGTACTTCGTTTTTCTAATCATGAAATCACATGAACTATCTAAAAGTTTGGATTTGTTTATGCATACCAGAATTTTACATTAGATAGATAAGCTTGCGGCTCCTCCAAGTACTAAATAGATACGATAAGTCCTCAAACTTAGTTATAACAAGACTGCATCTTTCTCTGCAGACAAAAGCCTCTAAATCCATGTCATATTTTGATGAATAAAAACCACGATATGTAAATTTTCTTTCTGCTTTTAGTTCTCTTTTCATATATACTACCACTCTGATGTCTAGAACAAAAAGTGCCAGAGCGCACAAGTAAATCATTTGGGCATGGAATGAGAAGAGCCACGAGAACATGGACGGTCGGCTTTCATAACAGTTAATGCTCACTATAAGACATCCTTTGCTAATCAAACAGGCAAACTTTTCAGCTTCTTTTTTTTTGCAGCAAACTTTTCAGATTCATAACATTAATTGGAAGGGCGCAGTTACAATTGCATTAAAACATATATGTTATGTTTATTACAGTCAAAGCTATATAATATTACCTGCATGTAAAATGAGACACCTACATTTTCTGGATTGTTATACGGCCATGTTTGTACTGACATGTTACTCTAGATTCCTTCATTTTGCTACAAGGAGATGGGAGGCCGTTCTTTTTGGTCAGATGACAAGGCAATAAACAAATGGCATGCTGGGAAAGTAAGGTAGGAGGGAAAATACTAATGCACGCAAATATTTCATTCTTTGGTTGTTAGCTGGTGTCTTTTTAATAGCCAATGTGGAGATTCTCCTTTCTTGGACCACCCCCCCCCCCCCATTGCCCATCTTTATTAGGCAGGGATGGACTCTTTTATCATACTTTTTTCATTAATTGCTTATTGCTTACATTACCATCTTGAAGAATGAATCATGGGCACCACTGCCCTTTATAATTAGATCTTGCATTGGTTTCGAGAAAAAAAATTTTGTATTAAATTGTTTTTTTTTCTTCCAGTCTCCGAGCAACCACATGCCTATGTTGTGAATTGTTGATTTTCTTGGCCAGCCCATTTTTATGTTGGGCTTTAGCCGTTCATAAGCCCAAATTAGATATTGAAATGGGCCGGGGCAGAATGGCCCATGTAAGAGGAAAAAAGATGGTAGCTTACCGGCGAGACGCGACCTCCGCCGGCGAAGGTCGCCGTCGCCGGCATCTACCTGTGTTCCAATGAGTCCAGATTTGCAGTAAATCTGGCTCTGGTCCGACGTTTTAAGCATGAGAGCATGACGGTTATTTTTTGTAATTTTATAAATATAACAGTTAATAGAAAGGACGTGGAGTCATTGCGTGTCAGGCCGGGGCCAGATTTACTGACCCGCGTCTGGACTCTGACCCATTGACATTCCCGAAAGTCAACGTCTTCCTTTCTTCTAACCTTCGTCCCTTCCTCCTTCAAAGACGCCACCTTTTTTTACGCAAACCCTTTCCAGAAGTCGGTGATCATCAGAGAGAACTAAGATTTGATGTTGTTTGAGACCTCCAGGCACCCTCATTGTGGTTAACTTTGTTCCTCTTGTATTTCTAAATCGTAAAATCGTGTTATCGCTTTGTAACGAATAAATCACATGATGATTTTTTTTAGTTAACATTTTTTAGTTTGATTTGGTCTTATTGGTTATGGCAGTGCAATTTGTTGTATTAGGTTTAACAAACACATTAAATAGTTGGTTAACATTTGCTTGTAAAGTGCATTATTAGCTCTCTGCTCACTCTTTGTTTTTTTAAGTAAGGATGTTAATTAGCAAGGGTGCAGATACTTGAGATTTGTGGTTCCATGTCTGCTACTATAATCCTTAGATTGTAAGTTGTTTAGGACTCTCACACAAATTGTGCTCTTTTTCATATTTCGTTGTAGTGATAGTGTTGATAACCTCATGGAAACTTGGTGATGTCAATGTTCTTTTGGGACAAAAATGCATACAATTGATAGACAGATCTTAATCAGTATCCTTGCTGATGTCAAGTTTTTGGGACTCCATTCAAAGAAACCATCTTCAAGCATGGTCTTTCAACAGCATGACCTTGACTTTCATATTAGATAAAACCATCTCTCGGAATAATCTCTTATTAGTGCAACCATACTTCTTTTTTCGAGAATACTGCGTTCATGGAAACTAGTCAACAGCGCCGCACAATGTGCTATGCTTATATTAATAAATTATAATTTTTTTTGTAAATAATATTGAAATAATAAAATAATAAACTTCATTAAAAATTTAATTATATATATGAAATACTGTTTATAAATTGAAAGTTAATAAATTATAATTTTAAAGACAAATAGTGTCATAAATTTTGTAAATCCCTCGAATGCATATAATAATTAACATTTGCATGGGCACATGTAACACATACATACAAATATACAGAAACTTTGCGAACAGAAATATAAACCTAATCTACATATTCAACATTCGAAATATTTTGGGGAGCACAACCACATTGCAGAATGAATTTTCTCTTCATAATTCTCAGGATTTGTAATTGGAGGATGAGCGTTTTCTTCTTCACTGACATGGTTTCCGTTAGGCTTGACACCAGGATCTTCAAGGATAATCTTTTGAGACGTTTGTGCCTTATTATTAAGGTATAGATTTAATACTCAAATGCATTTTATGTCGTACTAAAATGCAGGGAGTAATACGCAAATTCATTTGATATACATCTCGGCTGTATTTTAGTACCTGGTATGCATCTCTGATTCTGGGCCACCATCCACCGCCGCCCTGATCATCACGAGTTTAAATAAAAGCATCTGGTTAGAGAAACAAAGTATTTAACCATATCAAAGGGCACTGACCTTTAAATATGTCACCGCGTATTTCTTTCTACATGATAAGGTTTTCAAAAGATCCTCGTTTCTTTCAAAATTGTCCCCATCCGTCGACCCAGTCACTGACGCATGATACCTAACTTCTCCATTTTTGAAGCAAATCCAATGGTCCTCATCGTTTCTCCTATACATACAGGGACAACCCCATGCCATTACGGCCCATTCAGATTGGTTTCCGAGCTCACATACAGACATACATATAAGATACCATCTTCTTTGAACGATAGAGGAGATAATTCTTCACGAATCTAGCGTTTTCGGATGGAAATGGAGAGGTAGAGGCTCTTAAGAAGAAGCTCTTGGTGGTGCAAGAGACATGAAAATGGCAAGGAAGAGAAGACATGATATTGGGTCGACTCAACCAGGTTCAGTTTTGTGTTCTTACTTAAGAGTTGCAAGAGCTGTGTTTTGGCTGAGTCGAACCAATGTCACTACTACTCTTCCTGGTCAACAGTGGAATTTCGTACACATGACTGGAGATGGGATTGAAGAAAATATATCTCTGCTCTTACTTGTAAGCTCACCTTCTTTCACTTTCTCTTTGCCTTGCTATCTTTTCACTCTCCCTGTAGTTCGGCGTTCACAGTTGGAGGTAACTGCATCCCATATATGCTGATCTTGTTCAAAGCTCGACTCTAATTTGGTTTAGTGTTGGTGCTACATTTTTCTTCATGATGGAAGGAGGTATAATTTCTTTACCTCCCTTAATTGACTGAGGAGGCCTTGAGCATTAGTATCCTCTGAATATTTATTCCATACAAGCTACATCACAGTATGCATTGACTTTTTTACTATCTATTGACTAGAGTTTGAATTAAGGATGAAATCGACATGAACTCTTCCATTTTTCTGCAGCCAGTATTTGCCTCCTATCTATAAAAGCAAATACATCCCTTTGAAGGAGTTCAAAGAGCAGAAGACCCACTCCAATTTTATGGAACTAAAACCAGTGATGGAATTTGTGGGAGGGCAACAAATTTAAAACTTAATTAATCAACTATACAAAAACTTTGTTTAATATGCGAGCTTGCCATCAACCGTCAATTGTTAAAGTAAATCCAAAGGCCAATATTGTTTCTACCGAGCGTTCATGGGAAAAAAATTGTGTTGTTTGCTGTTTTACATTTCGTGTCAGCCAAAGTTCTTTCTCAATGGGGCCTAATTTTCCGGCAGCTGCTTGTGATAGAAGTATATGAATGTACTTATTTTCAAGAAATTGGTTTAATATGCAAGCTAAATAACCAGGGAATTCTAACATGTGGAGGACAAGCTAGTAATCTAGATAATATTTCATGTGCAAAACATCAAAAGTCTTCTTACGTACAATATGTTTGATTTTGTCTTGTCTGGCCGCCTACCGATATTCATTTCGTAGTTTAATTTGAGAGCAGGTAAGTGGTGAACTTGGCATTTCCAAGTTTTTCGGCTCATGTGTTTGTCAAGACCTGTAACTGTTGACATGGAATGCAGATTTAGTACAGAGATGCTTGTACGATTGAGGAACCCGATTATTATAGTCTCAAAGATATTAGTTGTCAGTTCGGAACGATGTAGCCAATTATAATTTGAATGAACTTATATATTTCTCCAGTTCATTGTAGAACATTGACTGGCCGCCATGGCCGTTGTTGAAGGTGAAAAAGTAAATGAGTCATAAGTGAATTGCCCCCTGCAGCAGCACCAAACAAGTCCATGTTAGGTGCAATACATAAACTCTGCATGATTCTCCTCATTCTAGTTTACCCACTTCACCGTTAATCCCTTTTTCCTTGTAACCGGCTTGGTTTGTGATGCTCCTCGTGCATAAGATTGAATTAACTAGCTATCTAATTTCACCTCTGAAACAAGCAACTGACACAGTGACTCCCTCTGGCTTCTATATTTAAAGCAACTCCCTTCTTCCACATTTTTCAACCAAAGCCAATTTCCAATATTAGCAAAATGGCCAGTAGCTTCTTAGGATCCTGCCCTGCCCTCTTTTACATGCTGTGTATCATCAGCAGCATCTGGATCATTCACTTGGTGACAGTGTTGGCGACGGCACACTTGTTCCCAACCCGGGCTTTGAGGTTCTAAACCGCAGGCTTCACAGCCTACATGATAACTTTGTAGTTTGCTGCAGTGATCGGAGTACTGCAAAATTACATATGTGATGACTTCAAATGGTTTCTGTTTTTAAGAAACTTAGAAACAAGTTTATGGTCTTTCTTAATCTAAAACTAACTCAATGAATAAGTTTTTCTTGTTAACCTATATACAAGTCATCCGTTACCTCGAAACATGATATATGATAAACCCAACATTTTAAATAATATGTTCATCTAGATGCGAGTCTGTGATCTGTTGGGTGTTAATTAGATAAGTGCGTTCTTAGTTTATAACCATCTCTAGTTATGAATATTCGGGGAGAAGTGCGATCTCGTCTAATTTGGAACTTGGAAGCAGCATATGTATCAATCAGTACTTGTGTCTCTGATTGCCTAATCATGATTAATGATCTTAAACTGCCACTTTTATCACCTACTTGCTACTCCGTGTAGGTTATTTACCTGACGTTGTATATAACTAATTAATTTTAAAGCTTATACCCCACGGGCTACAGCGTATTAGCATCTCTTGGCAAACTATATACATGTATAATTTCTTCCTGACTGATGAGAATTATATCAAGCATTTTGTTTCTATACCATGTTAAATTATCATTTCTAGATCCCTCAACACTTTGTTTTTATATATGTTACTTTGTACGACCAATTGCTTGTCCTTGTATATCTAATTAAGTTGGCACTTAGATTGTAAAGTAAATTAGAGAGGCAGGTAATAGCACAAAAGGTAGCAAAATACTAATAAAATGACAGTCTCATACATAGATGCGTACTCAATAAAAGAGTACGTAGCAAAATACTGGTGGTACAAAGGGACATACAAAATAGTATTAGGTCCCATTTATTTGTATTCCAACTATAATATATCTATATATATATATATTAATTGTCGGTCTCCTCGTGTACGTGCATGCAGTTCTTCAGACCACCCTGCAAATCAGAAACACAGAAGTTCGTATCAAAGCAACAAACGAAACGTTGTTATTCTTGACACGATACATGAAAGAAAGCAGCCCTGCTACAGTGCTATATATATTCTACGGAGTCATATTAGCAAATAAATCAAACTAAATATGTGTGTATAGTTTGCTACGAGAAAAGCGTCTTGTTAATTCCCCCATGAGTATAAGCAACTTGCTGAGACGAATATCACGGGCTTCACACATGAAAATCAGTATCAATTAATGGTTATGCATGAAATTGGCTAAAATTAATTAATCAGCATTTTTCATTTTAATTAAGGCAGGTAGTTAACTATTAAATGCGAAGAAAGGAAATACATATTTATGATTTGACTTTTTGTTTAGGCATGTGTAACACAAATTAACTGAATTGTAAAGAAAGGACATGTATATATTAGTTCTGGATATATCTCCACCTATTAGAATTAAAAATCACACTGTAATAAATAAAATAGAAGATTTAACTCATTAATATATAATAAAAAATATAAATCAAATTTTTATAGTCCATTTTCTTATTTAACAAAAATCTATTTTTAAAATCGGAGTATTTTTAAAAAATGTTAAATTATTATAGTTTATTTTATTATTTAATCACGATTATTTATTTATAAATTTTGACTATGTGGCGAATATAAGACAAAAGAAGAAGAAAAATATTGTTGGTTATATTGGAGTGAAGGATAGTAGCACTTGTTGTCGAGGCTAAATGGATGGAAGATCAAAAAATTGTGTGGT
Source organism: Piper betle (assembly GCA_033002965.1). Taxonomy (NCBI): domain Eukaryota; kingdom Viridiplantae; phylum Streptophyta; class Magnoliopsida; order Piperales; family Piperaceae; genus Piper; species Piper betle. The sequence goes on along the minus strand of JAURVB010014457.1, from coordinate 54,075 downwards.
AGATAAGATATGTGGTAAAAGATAATTGAATGGAGTAATTAGAAGGAACAGATCATAAACGATTACAGACCTAGAGCAGTCAGTGGAGGGGCTAATCTTGTAAGGGATGCTAACACCACATTTGCCCGGGAGTGAGCCAGCCAGGCCCCAATTCACGCCGGGGGTCTGAGCGGCAATGCTCTTGAGGCAGCCGCACACAACCTGCCGGTCGGCCGTCGTCTGGGCCGCCTCATACAGCGACTTGACGCCGACACAGCACCCGGACGCATCCGGGGTCTGGGACCGGAGGTAGCCCAAGCACTTGGCCATTGAACCATAAACTTGCCCACAACTGATGGCTGCCTCGGCCGATGGTGCTAGCACCACTAACATGGCCAGCACCATGCAGGCCATGAGTTTACACCCAGAGTTGAACCTAGCCATTGCTGCTTATACTAATGATCACAAAATTAATGTATGATCTGGGTCTATGATCCTTGTAAACTAGTTGCTAGAGATCAGATGTGAGTTTGATCTGTTTTGTGGTTTGATTGGGGTGATAACATGATGTTTATATAGGAGTAAGATCGAAGTGAGGTGGGCAGGTGGTAGCTGGGATTTTAATGCAAAAACGGTGATTTGGCAATGGGCACAGCAGCTTCTTAACTAACCTATTTATCATCCTAATTGAATGCTAAATCGCCAGCCAAGACTGAATTTAGTCACCTAATTACCACATGGTAACTGTCTCACATGAAATGTTTATCACGCCTCCGCCTAATAAATGATAACAAATCAAATGCAACCATTCTTCTGACTAATTAAGTTTCATTAATCTTCTACTTATAATTTATATCTTAGAATATTATTACGTCTATATTAATTTAAATTTGTACCTTATTAAATATAATCATAATAATATTCTAAAGATACAGGGTAATTGTAAGATCTATTACTTCTTTGATCAATACTCATTCAATAATGACACTTTCCTGACCATACTGGTAACTGTAGCATCTATTACTTCTTTATCTCAAATCACTATCAACTTCGGTATTTGGTTTCATGGGCACATCTTAATTGTAACAGATAACTAAAAAGTATCGGGAGGCATTTATCGTCGACAGTCCATGGTTGAACACGTAAAGTCGACGGTCACCATAACATTATGCAAATTAAATGTTCCCATCTTACCAGCTTTTTCTTTATATTTCTATTTTTTTCTTGAAAAATATAGACCTTAATCTGCCAAGATTTGATTCTAAGAAGATTTGTTTACTCGGTTGTTTTCTTTAGAAAAACTCCAATGTGTCTTCTTCCTAACAACTTTCAATTAATATAGGTACGAAAAAAGAGCAACAAGCTAATTAAGCATAACCATTATATTTTTCTCCGGTTTTTAGGCCAATCAATTTTAAGGTGCGGAAAATTTTGGTGGTATACAAAAGATTTCTTGCTAATTATTTGCATAATTAAAATTTTACTAGAGGTACTTCAAAATATTTTCAATCTTTGTGGTTAAAGATGTGTGAAAAGTTAACCTGCATCTTCATACGCTTCCAAGCCAAAGCAGCTGCCGGAGCAAAAACAAAAAAACCACCTTGCCCGCAATGCTCACGAGTCTAGGTCACAAGTGAAATATGCAGCATCACAGACAAAAGGGACATCGGCTACATGCCTGCCAATGCATGTTAGATTTTGGATGTATATATAAAAGCATATAATTATATCATATGTTATTATTAAGGTTTGTGCCTAAATTAAATTGATATATTAAAGTTAAAGTTAACAAGTCATTAATATTTAAGATAAATATGTAAAAATAATATATATATATATATAAGATAAGTATAGATAAATATGTATAGATATCGTTTTCGTACTCTCTAATTTACGATAAATTAAATTAAAATTATAAAAAATAAGAATAAATAAAGTTATAAGGATAATTACAGTTATGGTCCCTAATTCGCCCCATAATTTTTATTTTTAGTATCTCATCATCCATAAATTTTGGTTTTGGAGAGCTGATGCTGAATTTTAAAAATCAAAATTTAAAGAAGTCGAGAATCATTTTACAATTATAGATTTAAGTACGGTTCCATTGTCAACTTTTATTTTCTTTATGATTTAATCTAAAAAAGTTTTATTGATGATGTATAATTTGGTTAAGTTTCTTATACACTCAATAACAGTGAATATGAATGCAAATGACACAGCCGTCCAGAAACGCACTCCAACTTTACTCATGTGTACTGAGAATGGTAGCAAATAGCACACTTGGACAATCACTTGCATGGCAATGTCAACGAGTTGACACATCTGGACATGGAACCTGAGAAAGTGAGGCAATTTTTTATGTCTGACGAATCCAGTATCTATCAAAAACAAACTACAATATGGAACCAGTATGGTAGCCTTGGCATGGCTCGACGAAAGGGAACCAGGAGGAACTCCAAGTCCCTAAGTACAGGATGGAGATGGTATGCTGCTTCTGCATACACCCACCAGGTCTCATGGAGTGGCCTGAGATAGAAACCTCCACCACCACCTTGGTTTCTTCTCAACCATACTAACAGGGTCGGGTCGTTGGAATAGTGAAAGAAGTGGCCTTTTCCTGCTTGGGAAACAAACAAGACTACCCCCATTCAGGAATGGTGAGGAAAATTAAGGGATCTGGTACTGTGTGTTTGACTGTCCTGATATGCCCATGGTGAAGCGATTGATATGCGTGAAGGGAAAACATTGCTTCCGGTTGAAGAACATGAAACTGTTGACGTACATAACAATTTGTAAAGAATGAAATCAGTCACAAGCTAGCTACAAGCACAATTTCAAATATTGTATGCGTTTGTAGGGTTGACTCTCATCACTTATAGTCGATCAGATGTACCCAGTACTGTAGAAGTTATAATTAGTAATTAAGAGAGATATCTCCGTTAAATAATGAGTTTACCTTCCTAAACCAACGTCCAGCTTGCTCTGGTCGATCAGATGCCGAAATGCAGATTTTGTGAAGAATTACTTTGCTGTGAGCCTCCAACATTTGCCAGTGCGTAGCCGTTCATGACATGACTTGTAATCAAGGGAGTGATGGAAGCCATGATATCCACTGAAAATTTTTAAGATCCGGATGACTCATCCACGAACCTTGACAATGCAAACATATATAGCTATGACAAGAAGTGTAGAAAGCCACATTGAGAGTAAAAGCACCAATTACAAAACCCCAATACATCAAAGCAAAAGATCACCCGCCAGTATTGAACAACAACCTTATAAAAAACAAATCACTCCTGCTCATTATAATCACGTCCGCAACTCCCACTCTTCGCAATGTTCACATGACATTCAACCGACAAATATTGGTCTCAGCTATTAACTAAAGCACAGACTAGCCAATATTGCATTTAACGACCCACATTCGAACAAACAATACAAGATCTTAACTTACACAAACATACCCGCCTCAACATATGAACAAAACATATACAATAAGGATGAACATGTTACCGGCACAATTGCATAACTCTGCCTATTCTATTTAGAATTGGCCGATTTAAATCAAATCGGCGGTGATCCGATTTAAAAAATAACGTGAATCGGCTAGGTTCGAATCGGTCTGCGAATCGGCCGATTTGAGCTGATTATGGCCGGCGGCAGGTAGGCAGCAAGGGCGGCGACAGGCAACTGGGTGGCCGGGGCTAGGGGGCAACAGTGGCGTGAGACGGGGAGGCGACGGCGAGCGGCGAGGGCAAGCAGTGAGGGAGGAGATAGGACGGGGCGAGTTGCGAGGGTGGCTTCGGGGCGGAAGGCGAGGAGGGGGGGGTTGCGATGGGGAAATAGGGCGGCGACAGTGACGACGGCGGCGGGGGACAACGAGGGATGAAATATAAGTGACATTCTCGTAATTAAAAGTTGACTTGATTCCAACTCGAGTAAAAAATAATAACTAACTCCAAATAATTTTTAAAAAATCCAAAAAAATATCATAAAATATAATACACATTATAACATAAAAATTACATCAGAATGACATATTCTATACTAATAACCTACTAATTTTGATTAAGTTAAAATTTAGTTAAAATTTTTGTATAGGACCGATTTAACTGAACAGATTCTTATCCGATTTAGACCGATTCTAATTCCAATTCCGATTTTTGCAACCATGGTTACAAGGCGCCGTTCGTCGCCACCGCCAGGGGACGGCCGAGATAGGGGCGGAGCTAGGTGATGGTGGGGATCGGGGGGGGGGTTTGCGTAGCTTCTCCAGTCCGCACGTCGCTGTCTAAAACTTGATTGGGCTTTCTTGCACAGTTGTGATGGGCCTTGCAGGATTTTATGTATTGTGATAATGGGCTTTGAGATCGAAAAAGTTATTTGGGCTTTACGATTGGACCCCAAAGGTTGTATGGGCTTTGTAATCTACGCGACGAGGTGATTATCTAGAGTCGACACATTTAATTGAGATAATAATTGTTCTAATTCAAATATTTTATAAAAGGTTTACTAAACTAGATAAGTTGCGCCTCATATAAAAGTTTTATTAGCTACTATACATCTGAGGCGTTTTAGAAAAAAACCAGTTCAAATCTGTATGGAGGAAAGGAGCATTCACATCTTGTAAAGTTTTTATGAACTTAATCTTAATTATTTGCAAAAATTAAGCAAAAACCATTAAACAGTTTTGTACGAGTATGAGTGAATTGGAGGGTATGGCTCAATTAACAAATGAGCTGAACGACAAATACACGTCCCCCTGCATTTCAAGGCATGTGATTAACAGTTCACCACCTCCTATGATGAATTAACGTATGACAATATCATATTTTATCCAAACGAAAAATAACATGAAAGTGAGAAGGAGATATTGGGTGGTGATGGGCTTGCGAGAACGTCAAGCTGTGAAATGGAAATACTGTGCGGAAAGAAGAGAAGTCGAGAGAATCAAAACCATGGCCTCAAACCTCCGTTGGAGTTAATAGCTCGAGTAGGGCTGTTAAACGAGTGAACGAGTTGAGTTCGGCTTGTATTCGAATTCAGCTCGAATAGTTTGAAGTTCGTTCGAACTCAGCTTGAAATCAAATAAGTTTTGAACATGCATACTCGAGCTTGACTCGAATATTTTTATGTTGTTTAAGTTCGACTCAAACTTGAATATAATTAAACTGTTTAATTTTGATGAGCTCGAATCTACTTCGTTTGTGAGCTCTAAACCGGCTTAATTATAAAATAGAAAGTAACTTATTTAAAAAAAATGAAGTCACCGTGGATTAAACACATAACCTTCAAGTACCTACCATCCAAATTATCTCATTATTTTATTATTATATTGTATATAAATAAATATAACTACTTATAATTAAATTTATTAGTGTATATATATATATATTTATTTATTTATATAAATATTATATTATTTTATCAAGTCAAGAGTTCGAAATATTTAAATGTCAAATTTTAAATTGAATCAATCGAGTAGAACTTAAAATATTTACGAGTTTACTCTTTCGTGTGAACAGCGTTAAGCTCGAGGCCCTGAGACTGAGTTTTAGTAGTAGAGAAAAAAAAAAGACAACGCTTTCCTGAATTTCTGTCCTCCCTACCAACTTCCAACGACCACTTTGGTTTCACTCTTCTCTACCCATGCCTGCGGCCTCCCTTCTTGTGAGATCTCTTCTCCATGAGATGCTTAACAATAATTCAGGATTTACGATTTAGAGTTTTTATTTGTGCCAATGAGATGCCCAGCATGGATAAACCTCAATAATTAACATGGAAAAATACTTTTTTCCTTCTTCTTCTGAGTATCGTGTATATATATTTGTCATGCGATGCATTTTTGAAAATCATTGTAGCTCTGTAATAAGCATTTGGAATCAACTCAATCTCATTTCCCACACGGTCTCGTCCTAGCAACACCCTCCAACAGAGAAAAAGAAGAGGGTACATAAACGAGAGAAGCAGTGCTGCCCTCTTCACATGGCCAGCTAGACATCCGATGCTTCATGGCAGCAAAGGTCAAACAAAAAGGAATTATGCACAGTGCTGCAATGAGGAAAGGAAGCATACATCAAAAATATGTCTGCATCGGTTAGGTAAGGCCGGTGGGAGGGAGGTCGAGGGAAAGGGCAACTAGGCCCCCCACTCCATTTGTAATCAATGGTGCCTACTCTCTCCAAAAATTTTTAAGTACATCGCACTTGGGTACCTACAAGCTCGTGGTTTCACTTAATCATCGGTAAATGAAAATGAAATAAAATTCGGTTATAAGGTCTTATCGTGTGACAATATCCAATGAGCAGCTAAATATGCGCGAGTAATAACACTCATTTACTACTGAAAATTTAAAATTATCATTAATGATATTTAATAGAAGATTATTTGTTTACACTTAATAATAATTGGGTCTTACAGCGAGATTAGTTGTAAGATCTTAGGGAAATAGCAAAAAAATTAGCTCTCCGGGTCGTCTACCATGTGGATTTAGGTTTCCATGTACATATTAACTACCTTAAAAGGGAATTATATGCATTCGGTTGGAAAAAGTTGGTTGGCAAAGTGCTGCTTTGATCTATTCCTTCAATCGCCTTTCCTTTTCAATGCAGTTAAGAAGAGAGCTGCTTTTTCTTTCTTATTGCTTAGCTAGCTTTGTGTCTGCATCTTATGTCTTATCAACTCAACTACCCAATTTTGTCTATTTTATCTTCAATTAATCAATGTGATAGCAAGACCAATATCCACCAATTAGGCATCATCATCATTATCAAACAGTTTCAGAATCATATGAGGAAATTCCCTGCCAATATAACCTAATTAACTTGCATCTCCATTATCGAGTAGAGTACTCTGTATAATTTCTTGGAAGAATGTAGCTAGCACAGTAGTAGTGTTTGGGTTTGTCAATGCTCATAATATTAGGTATGATACAGGACATGTTCTGAAGGTCTACTTGTGCATGTTAATAAAGACTACACATGTAAAGCATGCCTACTTTTGCATATATTAAATTCATTAGGTACAAAGGCCTACCTCTCTTGATTAAAATTAGGTCAAGAATGGAATCAAGATTTTCTTGCATGATTTATTGAAATTTTCTGATTTCAATTATGTATTCTTGACTGGAAAGAATGAGGAAACGGTTAAGAATACGGTGACCTTGCAGGTATCTCACGAGTCCTCCAAATTAAGGATATGTACAAAGCAAAATCACTTGAGAACCCCATTGAGAACTTCAAACTTATACTAGGAAAAATGAACAAAATATGCTTGTGCATCTGTAACTTATAAGCTACATCAATTGATATGTATCTCAAACTGATTGTTAAAAGCTAAGAGCTAAAATTAAGAATCCACAGATGTATAGTATCTAAGTACATGTTGTGGGTAACTGGGAATTGACTGGCAAGTACAGACCTGACCTCCCTTGAACCCCAGATGGCAACAGAGACAAACTGCCCTGGTGAAGAGAGGGCTTGCAGTGGTGGCTGCAGAAGGGGAAATTTTATTGGGTTGAGCACTCATGAGAATTGCTCCAAGGGACAGTTGCTGCTGCTCTGATGAGTCAGAGGAGCTGATTGGTGGGAGGTCATAATCAGACTGAGAATATGGAAGACTGATGGAGAGTTCCAAGTTGATTTCTGGGGACAACTCTTGCACTTGATCTTCATTGCTACTCCCATCACTACTGTTTGTTTCCTCTGTTGAATCCACTGGATGATTTGCAGCCTTGTTCCTTGTGATGGATGAAAAGATAGTAAACTCGTGCAAATCGGTGACATTCTGTTGGGTTTGGGGCACGTTTGCAGCTGTCCCATTGATTGGCATGTGTGTTTGAGGGTCTAGACCACGGCTAAGCAGTTTCCGCTTGATGTGGGTGTTCCAGTAGTTCTTTATCTCATTATCTGTTCTTCCTGGCAAGCTTCCAGCAATGAGAGACCATCTGAATTAAAATAAAAAAATTGAAAATGAATTAGCAAACATTAGTAACAAGAAATGATTTTTTGGAACAATTGTAGGGATGATCATGAACTCACTTGTTACCAAGTAGGCTGTGGAGTTTGATGATGAGCTCGTCCTCTTCTTGGGTGAAGTTGCCCCGTTTTAAATCAGGCCTGAGGTAGTTTATCCACCTCAATCTGCAGCTCTTCCCGCAACGAAGCAATCCTTAAAACACAAATAACACAAACACATGAGTCCATGACACATAATCATAAAAACATGCAAACAAAAGAAGCTAACTTATATATTAGAGCTGAAACTCTGATGATGAACATGTCTGGTTCTTACAGGATGAAACAACACAAAATGTTGGGCCAATTTATGGGTTTTTTGTGAAAAAAGAAAAAGAAATGAAACAACGGAAGAATCTAAGGACCCAAGTGAGGAAATGATACCAGCAGCTTTAGGAAGGGACCTCCAGGAGCCTTCTCCATGAGCTTTGATGTAAGCAATGAGGCGCTCATCTTCTTCCTTGGTCCATGCACCCTTGTTGGTGTGGGCCTTCTCACAGCATGGTGACCTACCCATCTCTCCTTTCAACCTTCCCTTGCCCAGAAGAAGTATACAGGTACAAATAGCTAGAGATGTAGGCAGGATGCAGTTGAGAGAGAGAAGTTGAGAGGGAAAGATGGTTTAACCCAAGACATGGAGAAGAGGTGGGGGATTTATATGTGAGAGATAAGATGGGAATTGACTCCATCTTGGTGGCCATTTGACCAAGTTGGTAAGAAAGACAAGTAGTTAACAAATAGGAGGACCCAATAGCTGGATCTGTTAGGTACTTCCACTCTCCCCCTTTTTTGAGCTCTTTGTTTTATCTATTTTTCACCTTGTCTTGTTATTATTTCTAGCTCATTAACATACCCTTTTACCATCCATATATGTATACTGCCCCATGTATCATCAGTTTTCATGTTCTAATCCATGGTTGTCTTCCTAGCTACATTGAAGAAGTGCAATGTTATTATCCATTCATCAATGTGTAGTGGGTACCTTTGCATGAGACAACTTACTCCCAATCCAAATTAATTACCAAATCTGTTTTGAATTGATGGTCTATATTTATATTAACTTAATCTAATTGTGATATAATATATAGGATTGGCATCTTGATTATTGTGAATATAGTAACCACATCCTAACTGGTCCACACTTTTCAAGGCCTCTAGAAGGGTTGGCAAAGGGGGAATGAGGGGAGGGAAGTAGTGTTTGGTGACCAACCCTGACCCTTGTCTTGTGGAACAAGTGGTTCTTACTTATTTAATTAAGTAATTCTTTGTTGCTTCGCAGACCATCAACTATCATAATCTTATCTTTTGACAAAAGAATCATAGATCTAATTCTTAATCTGATATTTCTTTCTAGGCGAGTAGGGGTTCTTATAGGGCGAGTTGAGTCAAGTTTTACTCGGCTTAAATTTGGCTTGTTTGACGTCGAGTATGAGTCAAGTTAAAAGCATTCAAGTCGAGTTTATATTAACTTAATTCGCATATATAGATTCTACTTTTTCATATAATTTATACTAAAATTTAATTTTTAATTAAAATATCTAAAATTTAATATAATTATGCATAAAAGATAATCTAATTATATATAAATTTATTTAATTTGATATCATATAATGATATTTTATAATTTGGTTATATTTATATAAAAAAATTTAAGATAAATATGGTTAAAAATTTTATTCCTTATTTAAATTATCGAGTTTCGAGTCGATTGAGTTATGCAGGTACATGCTCAGGCCTTTATCAAATCAAATATAAAATTAAATCGAATTTAATCGAACTTTGAACAACCCTTTAAACGAGAATAAAAGTATCGCTCAATCTGGTACAAGATAAACTCTTGTTTTATTTGAGATTGATGAAGTTTGATGCTGGTTAGGTAAATCACTATCTTAATCGAGCTCGCGTTCCTAATCCTAAAGAAAATTAACACATTTTTATCAACTTCTGTTTTACTATGGTGGTAAAACTAGAATCGATAGGACCAAACTGGACTAGAATTGATCTGAAGAAACCTTCTTGGATTATATATTGAATCAGTCAAGCAATGAAGCAAAGTTTATATCAAATACACTTGTTGCAAGTGACCCTTGGTAGGGCCTTGGGTATAAAGATTTTTCAATTTCTACGTGTGGAAAAAAAATTTTTCCTAGAAGATTTTCTACTTGCTAAGTATCACAAAGGCCAACCTGAGACTCAGTAGTCAATACTAACTACCCAACCGGGTTTAATTATGTAGACCCGTCTTCTTTAAATGTATAATGGATCAAGTCTAATTTGAAAAAAAAATCCTAATTAATTTTTACATTCTTGTATTGTCCATAGACTCAATTCTTCTCTTCCAAAACAAAAGTCAGCATATAATACTCTCTGAGAAAGAGTCGAAATTTAGGATCATATCGGCTATAAATGTTCAAGGCGTCCAGTTGACAACTGAAGAACAAATAAAAATGGGTCATCGAGTGATAAAACAAACAAGTATCCGTCACATTCAGCTGATGAGATTAGCTTCGTAGTCATCCTTAGTTGTTTATTTTTATTGGGTTACAAACATATCATATTATTAAGAAATATATGGCATCCAATTTGGCCGATTCAAGCAGATTGGGCGTGTAGAGGACATTATAATTCGTCTATCATTTTTTGTCTAGTAATTTTTTTAACTCGGTAGTCTATGTTCTTGATTTAAGTCCATGGAAAATCATGCTTCTTCACTCGTCTATGGTAAAGACTTTTTCAAGCTGCCAAAGTCTATACCAACCGGATCGAGGACCACAAACAAACGTTTGTTCGTAAAAAGTGAGCATTTTGTTGCATGAATTGCTTTATATTCTGATGTGTAAGCTCTCATAGAAGCATTGTTGTGTAAATTAGAAGCATTACCTTGGGTCACTCGAATTGTTTACCATATTGCTCCAGTGAAGACTTTGTCTTCAATCACTTGAATGCATGTCTCCTGTGGTGAATGCATCTTTTTCCTACAGCAAAATGTCATTTGACTTGCTTCTATTATCAACAGATCACTTTCAGAGACCTTGTCTTGCATGTCTTTCGCTGATAATTTCTGTGAAAAATACTTTGCCATAGTAGTGTTTCTAACAAGTGGGTCTTCTTTCACAAAATCTAAGTTCTACTCTTTCATCAAATAACCAGTTAGGTGCAACCTCTGCCATCTTAATCCCAGAAATCTCCCCAGACCTTCACTGATTGCTTGTACGACTGAAGTAAAACCCCATTTTCTGTCTCCAAATCCTCACCATATATTTTCAAGCTTATTTTAACTACAACTTGCCACCAAATTTGGTTTCTTCAGAAATTGGCTACTCTTTCCCTATAAGAGTAGCCTCTTGATTAACCCGCGCCTCTTGATTAACCTGCTGCAAAAAGGTAAATGTTCTTCAACGATAAACTTGCATTTATAGAAACACTAATTCATCAGAGAATACTATGTGCATAATTCTATGCAAAAATGTGCTTCACACTTTAGAGGGTCGGGCTCAATCAAAAAATGCGCTCCCATGCTGTTCTATGTAATTGTGCGCATTTATTGATTGAACTACTATGTTCTATCTCCATTCAATGCCATCAAAAGCACTCTTGTTGAAAATCTTGTGCCTTTAGGTACTGGTGCAACAAGCCTGCCATTCATTGGCTACGTGGGTAAAGGTTTGGATGGAGTAACATGAGACATACTTCTCCACTACGATGATAGTAAAGGCTGAACACTAGATGTGGGATGCTCATGGCTGACATGAAAACAAGTTTTCTGAACAGGACATATGGATACTAGTTTTGATAAGGTCAAAAAGGAAGAGAGGAAGAAGAAAGAGATGCAATGTTGTTGGAAGCAATTAAGAGAGAGAGCTACTTTGCACAAGACTAGACAAACATATGGTTTTCCTCAATCATGTACATGACAGACACCCCTAGTCCTTAGCATTTGCACTAAAAAAGGAACTAGTCAAGTCTCTCATGCATGGAGGTGCTGATAAGAAAACAACAGCGTTATATGGGGTGAACAGAGGTATGTGGACACTGGCTATGTAAAAAATAAATAACATAATACGTTTTCCTCTCGCCCAAAGAAATGGTCATCCCTTGCCTTCTGCCCAGGAAGGAACATAGATCTAAGACAGCTGCCTGGCTGAGTATTGTTTTTCGCAAAGAGCAAGAACCAAGTAACCAGTAGCCAAATAGATGGCCCTTTAACAAATCATAGGCCGCAGCTGGTGGCTCAATTAAGTCCCGCTTCAAGGCCTTGTTTGTCGGAAGCAAATGCTTGCTCTTTTCAGCAGTCATTCTCATTTAGTATGAATAATAATAAAAGCAGAGGGCTCTACTCAAGCGCCAAATTTTTCAATAGTATTTGCATATGTAGAAAATGGCAAATTTGTGATCATGAACATTAATGGATAGATAATCCACATTTGGTTCAAGCAAAAAAAATTCATGTACCTTGTTATATTCAGCTTGTGATTGGATCCCGCAATAAGATCTTCTGGTCCATAAAATGGCAAAATAGTTGAATCCAAACTGGTTCTGGCAATTTATAATTAACACAATTAAACAGGAACGGAGATAAGTATTGAAATAATGCCGAATCCATATCCATTTTACAAACAACATAGAAGGATCCAAACCTAACTAGAAGACCTAGTTGGCAAAATTCTAACCTGAAAAGTATTATAGATGGAAAGTTTTCGATAAATTAAAACAGGAAGATTATTGAAAGTACAGACAAAAATAGAATGAATACAAATGTAAATTTCTGCCCCTATTTTAGTTTTAGCGCAAACCAGTGCAACACAAAGACAAAGTTAGAAACATAATGATGTTTGAGCCACTTCCAATATGCTGAACTCTGTAGGTTAGGAATGGTCTCAACTTTCAAGGAGGTTCAGTAAAAGCAGGTCGTCAAGTAGGATCCTGGATTGTGAGGAAAATAGTACAGACAACACAACCTACCAATAACTGCTCTGATATAGAAAACAAAACTCATTGTAGGAGCGATTCATATGCTAAGCATAACATTCTAACATAAAGAGGAATTTAGGATCAATGCACCAAATGCTGTAAAGAGAATCCCAGGAACTCCTATGGCCTTAGCTCATCCCTAGCTATACTTGGTTACTCTTCTAACAGTTTACGCAAATTTTTAACAATTAGCGAAAGAGCAGAGCTCCCATCAAATCCACGTCAAGTTTAACTGGTCAATATATCCAGGTATCAACAAGGATTGTCCCACACATAATCTTTGTAACATAATTATTCAATATGACCACTAATAATTATTTGATGATATAAATAGCAAACCTGGAATACACAACCATCACCCCCTGCTGGACAGAACAAAAAAAATCCTTTTCACGTTTTGCAGGAATGAAAGAGTGCTCCATGAAATCTCATGATCAGGCCAATCATGATGCTGGTTATGGAAACAGCTAAATGGTATTCCTCAGGCTATACACAGAGACCAATGAATAAAATTTCCATAAGATATACAATTCCTGTTTTTTATCTATGCAGACATCCATAAAGCACAAACAACTCAGTCAATATAAGTGAGCTCAAACACCTGCAAGTGACCTTAAAAGCATCATCAATAGGACCAAACATCCTAAAAAAATCTTATGAAAAAATTATGAAAAAAACATCAAGCAAAGTTTACTTTTTTTCATAGACAACTTCAACATATTTAATTATGATGGTAATCATACGATAAATTTCTCAAAGCTAACATAATCCATTCCAAACTCGAACCACGTGCAACATGAGACATAATTTGCCTCATAAATTCTCATGCTGTACCACCTAAATCCCCAAATTTTGTAGTAACTAGCCGGATTCTGTCCTGCCATCCCAACTTCAAACACAGAGAAACTCCAATAGAAGAAAATACATATGAAGCTAGCACACAATACATGATTGAAATACCTAAGATCAGCAAATAGCAACGTTGTTATATTTTTTCATCCTTCAACACAATGTAGCATTGTATGATAAACAATGCAAAAGCAAAGACCCTTGACCTGTATTCAACATCTCTTCTTTCCGGGTTCGTTCAAGACATAGCCAAGTCCAACCAGAGGTAACATTCTCAAAGTTTTTAAAACATCAAACAAATAACAAGCTTTATATCAAGAGAAAATTCCAACCTCATTGTATAGTAATGCCCCGTTCTAATAGCCTACAAGTACCTGCAGGCTATAAGGCAGGATGAGCAGGGTGTATCGTGGGTTTCGGAGATGAAGCAGCTATCGTGAAGTTGGCGTCGGCGGCGGAGACCATTGCCGGCGCTCGTTCGACCAGCGGCAGCCACTGCTTTGGCTTACCGGACATTACCTTCGCCGCTGGAATATCCTAACGGTTGACACTTGAATGGTCAAACCACAAGTTTATGGAAAATTAGGTTTTCGGAAAATCAGAATTAATTATTAAAAAAATAAAAATATATATATAATTTGCCAAAAACATCCTTACTTAAAATTTTTTTAAAAAAGTCAACTAATATTATATGAAAATTTTAAATAAATTATATAAGATCATCATTCAACGTGTACTTCGAGAGGGAAATCTTTTTTTTGTTGCATATACTTTTTGATTGATCGTGACAGGTTTAATATTATCATCAATTAAGTATATTTCACAATCAACTCTTACTGATGAAACAAGAATCTAAAGTAAATCTTTAAGTTCAAATTGAAATGGTGCTCTCACTTGACTAATAATTTGAGCTTTCTTAATCAATCAACCTTAAATATGTATCACACTTTTTAACCTATTAGTGAGAGATCACTTATGAGAATGTCATTTTAAGTTGATGACTAAAAGACTATAGAGCTTGAAGTTAATTTTTGCCCAAAATTACATTGTCGGTTTGAATTATATCATCCGATTAGAAATATTGATTATCCCTGGTAATATAATATATATATAGTTTAATTTAATATTTTATATAAACCAACCAATAACAGTTTTGTCGTGTCATAAAAATTATCCTCCTTTTTTAGTACAAAAATTCAAAAATTATTATTAGTACCACTCTAATTAAAAAAATATTTCAAATTTAAATCATGCTTATTTATATATATTAAGCTCGACCAAGTTCAAAACAAAAAAGAAGAAAAAATCGTATTAAAAGTTTTTTACTTTATATATTAATATAGTTTTGTATATTCAGGAAAAAATGGTATTTTAAAAATATTATAAATAAAAATAAGTCCGTAATAAAATATAAATTATCAATATATACAAATGTATTAGTTAAGTATCTATAAAATACTAAAATTCACATACACGGTTATACCTTTCTCCTACTGCCAAAATAATTATATAGCATATATACACAATCTTGCTATAAAATTTCGAAAGAATTCAAAATGTGATATTTGTTTGAGTTATTAGAAGTGTGTCCCAATAATTATTTTTTTAGAGGTTAAAGTTTATGCTCGATTAGAACTTATTTTTGTTATTTTTTAGAGGTTAAAATTTAATTTTGATGTATGTAAATTCCGCAAATTATTTTTTACGTAACGTACTTAGAAAAAAATGATTTATCTCCGTCACGTATTCTTCCTACGTGCGTCCATCCACGCGGCGGACCGACAGTGGGTCCGGGTTCGTGTCGGGCCCACGACCACGCAGGACCGCGTTTGCGACCCGTTCGCCCTGTCGCCCCCCCCCCCATTTCCCGCTCGCCGACGCCGGAGAAGAAGCGAGCGCATCCACCGCCGCCGGCGAACCTCCTCGAGGTCTTCATGCTTCACCTGTGGACTGCGCTTCCTGCTCTGCCGCCCTGCCTGCTCGACCCGGGATGAGTAGGCGCGGAGATTGAGAGGTGAGTTTTGCTTCTTGTTTTTTTTCTTTTCTTTTTTGATTGGGATGTTGTTCCTACCTAATGTGATTCATTTGGAACATGAATGATGTGCGTAGAGGGATTAGTTGTGTGAGGAGTTGAGTTTGAGCTTTGGTTGTGGGATCTGTACATCAAGATTATTGTTATATTATTATTATTGTTATTGTTATTGTTATTATTATTATTTATTTGTGATTTTTTCGCATTGGTCTGGAATGTGTTGGTTTTTGGTGTGAAAAGAGGAATGAGATTATTGATTGGTGGCCATGTTCTTAATTGGTTCAATTAGTAGTGCTTGTCTCGTGACTGATGTGTAGTGGAAAAGTTGGTTGTGAGATTTGAACTTCAAAATTGCTTTTTTTTTTTTTGGTTGACTAGTGAATGTAACGATTTAGTTAATGTAGTTACTAATTGTATTAAAATTTTCATTGGTGGGGAATGTGGTGGTTTTGGTGTTGGATGAGGATGGGCTTATATCAATGGCGTTGTTCTTAATGGATTCTTTTTGTAGTGCTTGGCTTATGACTAACGTGTGGCGGGGAAGTTATTGTATTAAGATAGAGAGGTGAGTTTGAACTTTGGTTGTAGAGATTTTCTTATCAAGATTGTGCTTTTATGGGTTTGATGATTAATGATGTAGCTAATGTTTTAAAAAAACTATCAATATAGATCAAAATATTGGATTAATGCATGCTTGAATGTTTGTGCAGTTAAATGTATTGGAACTTTCATTGATTGCATAACGGAGCCATATGAAAAACTCATCGAATTTGAAGTTGGTGGAATTTGCAATGCTTATGTTGGTCATTTCTACTTTTCCCCCTTTCTCTTGTCCACTACTTTTATGTTGTCAAGATTGTCTGAATCATTTTAGCCTTTTTATTGATGTTCATTTTCATTTTGAGAATGATAGATATTTATGTAGTCTACTATAATTTAGTTGATATTAACTTCTAATGTTTCTCCGTTGCAGATCCTGCAAATGCTGCAGATATAGTTGAATGCGGTGGGATTCCATTGATTGTGAAGTGTCTGTCTAGTCCAGTCAAGAATATTGTAAGTATGAAGAATCGTTATTTACACAATGGTGCAGAGTTTAGTTTATTCTGTGGGTTGATATGGCTGTGTATATTGGTTGTTGGAAGTGAAGGGCTATTCTGATGAACCAATTTGATTTATTAATATCACAATTTGTGTATCCGAAGGATTTTTCCTTGTACTTTATGTATATCTTATGTATAGAGGCTTGGAAGTTTTAGATAGAAGTTTCATTTCTTCACCATTCTTAATATATTTTATGCAATTCAGAGTTATCCAACAATAGTTCTTAAAGTGATGGAAAATATATTGTTACGTGTCTGCTGCTATTTTATATGATTGTTTTACTCATGAATCTTACATGCGGCAAAATTTTTAATGGACAGGTCAACTATGCTCTTGCTGCCCTTTATTACCTGTGCAATCCCACTAGTAAGGGGAAATTTTGAAGCCCGCAGTGGTTGAACTGATTCGAAAATGTGCCGGTGCACAAGGCATTAGTGTTAGCTTTAGCAACTTGGTTAACTCATTCTTAGACAAACCTGTTGATTGAGTTGTGTATGTATGCTGTAAATATAAGATTGAAATACATTGTTCTTTGCTGGTGATTTGTCTATTTCTCCGTTTTTCTATGGAGTGGATGGAAGATTAAGGTCTGCAGGGCAGCAAACAAAATTTCCGTGATATTTTAACTGTACGTGAAGAACATTTTTGCAACGAAGTCTCTCGCTCTTCAAAGAAAACGGCAAACACAGGCAACAGGTCCCAAAAACCGAGTGGCCAAGTGAAAGGTTCGACTATGATGAATGGTGACAGTCAACTCGTAGACGTGACATTGAGTTTGATGAGTTGGTCGATGAGATAGTAATGGGAGAACACGGGAAGACAATTAAGCGCAATGGTGGAGGTCTACCTCAATGGTCACAGTCTGGAAATAAAAGGGCAACCACTGTAAGTCCTATATTTGAAGACTACACCTTCCGAAGGACGTCATGATGGGCGGTTAAGGCAGTTGATATCGTTATGCTTTTTTTGGTTGGATTGTTGATTATTTGCGGGGGGGTTGGAGAGAGATGTGGTAACGAGAAGCTCTGCCAGTTTTGTTGTAAATGATAGCATGAATGACTGTTGTGAACGTACCATGTTCTAATCTTTTTAGGTTCCATTTTGAAACAATTATCAGGACCAATCCAAGTCGACTAAGTTGGACAAATTTTTTTACTTGGTGACAAAATTTATATTCCACACAAATAATAATTGCAATAAAATTTGTCAAAAGTTTCTATAAAATTTCTACCAACCTGGGTAAATGAGAATTTTTACTTTTTACCATTTTCATATGAATTACACTAGTTTGCTAGAGCGGAATAAACTTGATAATAATTAACAACTCAGGCTATCCCTAACTTCACCTTCAAAGATCAAACTCAGTGACAAAACGATTGAGTGAAAAATTCTGGGTTTAGGAGTTGCAAGTAACGTGACAGGTCTATATCTTGGTTGTAGATTTGTTGTAAGACCGTGGGATGTATGTAGTATTTTCAGGGTTGCAGTATCTTCAGGTATATATGTAGATCTTTTGTGAGGTCGAATTTCTCTTCATAGAGTTGGAGAGTTTAAGTCCATCGCAATGGCACTCAAAAATCTCAAACTCAGCCAAATGGAAACTAACTCTTTGCATCTTAGGCATGTGACATCTGAAACACTGACACTCAAAAACCAGACTGCCACCTCCTCTTGACAATGCGACTTTTTTGTTGCATGTATCTATTGCAGTATTTAATCTATCTTGCCTGGTCATTGCATCTATAATGTGAAAGACAATAGTTACATTGGCAATAAAGTTTTTGTAGGTTTTTACTTTGTCTGTGTTTATGTTAGCAGGAGCTGTTGTCAGTCTTTCAGAATGCAACTGATGAAGGTACATGTTTACTGGCTGAAGTATTTCTACATATATTCTTGTTGTTGTGCAATTTTCTCTATTTACCAGGATGTATAGAATTCTCTAACCTCGGTTTTTGGATATAGAAAAGAACCGTGGAGGGAAACTTGAACTTTGTTGATGTTGTCTCTGTTATTAGTCTTGTGTTGTGCAACGGAAATAAGCTTTACATTATCAAATACTTGTTACAACAAGTCACCAGAACATTAAAATACAGGAAAGAGACTTGTTTGATTAGAATACTTGCTGTTATAGGGGATATTTTCTTTAATTACTTCATATTCAATCGGTTGGTTGAGGGTTAAATGAGAATTGTAAACATAATCACTGCATGGATAGATGTACTTATCCAGAAGTAAATTACTGACTTGAGACCTTAATATTTGATTTTCGGTAAAGTTTAAATAGATGTTAGAGTAACAACATTTCAGTAATTTTGTAAATGGATAGGTAAATGGGGTTAACTTTTTTTTTGGTAATCGTTATTTTTGGCAACTTTGATGCTTGATGTTTCATCTGCTCCGTGATGCAGAGACAAAGGAGAAAGTTGCAGCTTATTTAGCAAATTTTGCTTTGATCCATACGACTATAATTTTCTTTGTCAGGTAATAACAGATTTCATGAATGAATCATATTCATACTTATTTAAGATTATTATTTTGCTTGAGGGAGCCCAATGCCTAACATTGTGGACAAGGTTTTGGTTGTGTCAAGTTGACAAGACAAAAAGTTTAAAAGCTATCAATATAGATCAAAATATTGGATTAATGCATGTTTGAATGTTTGTCCAGCTAAATGTATTGGAACTTTTTATTGATTGCATAACGGAGCCAAATGAAAAACTCATCGAATTTGGAGTTGGTGGAATTTGCAATGCTTGTGTTGGTCATTCCTATTTTTCCCTTCCTCTTCTCCACTTCTTTTATATCTTCAAGATTGTCTGAATCATTTTAGCTTTTTTATTAATTTTCATTGTCATTCCCATGAGGATAGATTTTTATGTAGTCTTCTATAAGTTAGCTGATATTAACTTATTTTCCTCTGTTGCAGATCCCGCAAATGTTGCAGTTATAGTTGAAAGTGGTGGAATTCAGTTGATAGTGAAGTGTGTTTCTAGTCCAGTCAAAATATTGCAAGTATGAGGAATCGTTAGATGAAAAATAATGCAGAGTCTAGTTTAATCAGTGGGTTGATATGGCCGTGTATATTGGTTGTCGGAAATTAAGGGCCAATCCAATGAACCATTTTGATTTACTAATAGCACAATTTGTTGTATCCAATAAATTTGTCTTCATATCGTGTATTTCAGCTAGAAAGTCTGGAACTTTTAAACAAAAAACTTCATGTCTTCACAATTAATAGATTTTATGCAACTCTGAGTTTTCCGATCCTAGTTCTTCAAGAGATGGAAAACATATCGTTACATATCTGTTGCGCTATTGTATATGATTGTTCTACTCACAACTCCTACATGCGAAATTTTGAAGCCCAAAGTGATTGAACTGATTCGAAAATATGCCGGTGCACAAGGTGTTGGCATTAGCTATAGCAACTTGGCTAACTCATTCTTGGATAAACATGTTCATTAGTAGATGTGACTTCTGTATGTATATGCTGGCAATATGTGATTGAATTACATTGTGCTTTGCCGGTGGATTTGTCTATTTCTCCTCCATTTTTTATAGGAGCGAGTGGAAGATTTAGACCTGACCTGTAGACCAGCAAAACAATTTTTTTCGATGATATTTAACTGCATGTGAAGAAAATTTCTGCAGGAATTCAGTGCCAGTCTTGTTTACTCTGGTCAAGTTTGGGA
The DNA here is from genome assembly GCA_033002965.1 of Piper betle. Lineage (NCBI taxonomy): Eukaryota > Viridiplantae > Streptophyta > Magnoliopsida > Piperales > Piperaceae > Piper > Piper betle. The sequence continues at coordinate 33,433 of JAURVB010014457.1, read as the reverse complement.
AACTCATGACAATGTGGTCTAGACTCCAGAGAAACTGTGTCAAAGTTTGGGAAGCTCATGACTGATATACAAGTGAATAAATGATTCACCTCACTTTGATCTAAAAAAGAGGCCAATGATTCTTTAAAAAATAAATAGATATCTTTTTGTTCCCTCTTGTAAAAAATAACACTAGTATAATCATGGGAGTCATAAACGAAGAGCCTCAATATTGATATCATCAAGCAACACAGAGTTAGTTTGATTTGGTTTAAAATACGAGTTAATGCGTTATCTATTTATTTTCAACATATTTCATTGTGGGAATTTAAATGAAAATTCTACTTTTATCACCATTTTCTTATATGAACGATAAAAAGTGAATTAAAGCTGATATGAGTTCGAGCTAATTATTACACACAAGGCTAAATCAGGTTCAATTAATTATTGAATTGAATTAATACGAGTTTCAACTAATTATTCAACAAAGTTCGGATTGAATTACATTTATTTTTAAGTTTAATCCATCTTAATCATACTATAAATATTTTTTCACCGCAACTAACATATAAGTATATTTTTTTACCTTTCAACTAGTGGGACCCACAAGAACAAGCCGTATGGAACAACTCCGCCTTCTCTGTCAGTAGTCACATATCCTCTAACTAATAAAATACAGGATTTTTAATATGGAGTTGTCACGTGTCCTCTAATTATTTTACAATATTATCTTTTATTTTTTAATAGTAAAAATTTTACTTTTTTATTACAATTATAATTTGTTTGGTCTCTACCAAAAAATACGCCAACGTTTCCAACTCACGCATAGTGGGATAAAGGTGCATTACCAACTCATGAGCACCACCAAATTAAATCTCTTACTCGCACATAAAAATACGTAATAGTATTTTAAAAGAGTTTTTATACTAAAGTAAGTTGTGCGACCTGTGTGTACCACTAAATATAAAAGCTTAAACTATATACCTGTTAAGGATACATAGAAGCTGATATATAATCGTTGTTCCTCAAATTATTAGTAAATATCACATATTTCTCAAATTATTTTACTTCACTACTTGCATCTACATTATTCAATTACAAATACTTTGTAATGGTCTAAACTTAAATACAGTTTATAATCGTCTTTTTTCGCCTCTTATCACCAGATTATTATGATTGTAGGTAGTAAACTAAAGAAAGAAATATCGTTTTACTATTTTAAATATAATTAAAAGCAACTAAAGATATTAAAAAGCAGTTCTATTTTGAGGATCTCATTCAATGGAGAACCATAGATTATTTTTCTATTATCATCTTGGTTGAAATAACACACGTGTATGAATCACATGTTATGGTGGATAGATATTCACATAGAAAATAACTTGCATATAATGTATGTCCTTTATCAACACCAAACTTAAGGTTTTGAAAACTAATCGAGGTGGCGAGCACCTCTCTGATTAATTTAGAGAGCGGTTGTGAAAAGAAGAGAATTAATCGTTAATTGTCTATTACATACAATCCTCAGTAAAATAGAACTGTTGAGCGTAGGAATAGAACTTTTCTCAATATGGTTACGTCAATGATAACACAAGTAAACCTCCATATTTCATTATAGGGAGATGTTTTTTTTAACAACGGTTCATTTACTTAATCGAGTACCAACCATGTAAAGTATTTTCGACTCCATATGAAGTATAGACAAGTCGTAAACCTGAACTTAGTCATTTAAGACCCTCGGGATCTGTTGCTTATATTCATGATCCTTCTAGTAAATTTGGCAAGTTAAGTCTACGTGATAAAAAATCTATCTTTATTAGATATTGAACATTCCAAGAGGTATGTGTTCATTGGTGAACAGACTGATGAAAGTATTACTTAACTTGAGTATAAGGATGTCAAATCTTAGAAAAATATTTTTTCACAAAGAAGTGATATCAAATCTCCATTTATTTGAAATGGAAGATATTGAAACTAGAACAACCAAATTCAACCAGTTCTGGAAATTAAAGGGGAATTTAATTCCAATGTAAATGAAAAGAATATTTAAAATTTTAAAATAGGATAAATACGTTAAAGTGATTGTATTTTAGTACTTCGACGTCGATTTGACATTTAGACCAAAACTTTTATGCTTCACAGGGAAATTAATATAGTTTGGTGAAGATGAACTTGAAAATGTTTAAGAAACACTTTCAAGTTCTATTAGTGATAAGTAGAAAAAAACAATAAAAGATGTGATAAAGTCAATGAAAATTAATAAAATATTGACTTTAATTGATCTTCCTAAAGAGGGAAAAATAATTCCTTTAATACTTTTATATTGTAATTATTATTTTATAATATTATCATTTATTTCTCATTATTACAAAACTTATATTTTTATTTGAATTATGTTTTATTTCAAATTCTTTAATATTATTCTATTGTAATTAAAATTTGTTTCAATTTATATTATAATTAGATTTTATTTTAATTTTTATAATAATATAAAATTAAAGACTTTTAATACAGTATTGTCAAATATCCTCTACTTATTTTATAATATTATTTTTAATTTTTATTTGTAAAAAAAAATTATTTTTTTTAAAATTATGATTTATTTCAAATCATTTAACATTTTTTTTATTACAATCAAGATTTATTTTCGAATTTTATTATAATTTCTATTATAATTAGTATTTGTCTCAGATCTTGCAGTGGCTCCACTAGTTATTCAATAAATGTCAAATAGAATTTAATAATAAGTTATTAAATCGATTTTAACCAAACTATAAATATAAATATTTTTTTAACGCAACTATACATTTTATTTTTACCTATCACCTAGTGGGACCCACAAGAACGAGACGTTTACCGATGGAGAACAACTCCATATCATATTTCGTCGTCGATCGGCCGTCGCCGCCGCGCTGCGCCGTCTCCGCCGCTTCTCCGTCCGTAGCCGCTGCCGCTCGTTTCCCATCTACGGTAAAGCTCCAATCTTTCCCCTTCGCATCCTTCTTCTTCCCCTACTTTGAGCGTCGCGTAAGCTCGCAGCTTTTTCTTCATTAATGCCCCTTTTTCTTCATGAATGCCGGGTGTTGCTGGTAGTAGAGGGTTTCTCGGTCGACATCTTCTCCAAGCCTGGGGCTTTTTCCAAAATTTTGACTAATTTGCGAAATGGGTTTTTTTTTCGTCCAAAATGGGTGGATTGTTTGTGTATTTCCAATATTAGGTCATCTGCCGTTGTACAAAGATGGTTTGAGAAGGTGGTTGATGAAACATGAGCGAGGTGGTGAAATTAGGATTTATTTGTTGATTAGGGTTGTTTCTTAGAGGAATATAGTGTATGTTTGTTTTGGTTTTTAGATTTATTTGTTGAATATGTTTGTTGTTCAAGTTTGTAAGGGATGGATCCATGCCTTTGTCATAATTTGTTTTGAGGGTTTCGAGAATTGGATGATGGTGTCTTGGGTAATCAGAAAGTTGTTTTATTTTTCTGAAATTACATGTTATAGCTGGCATCTCTCTCTCTCTCCACACACATGCACATTTATTAGTTGAAAATGTTTGTTTATGTTTATAGGCGATAGATCCTTGCCTTTGGTTCAATGTGTTTGAAAATGGGTGATTGTGTTATGGGCAGTGAAAAGTGTTTTTTTTTTAAAGATAAAAGTTGCGACTAGTTTTTTTCTTTTTTAAGAAAAAAGGCTGAATTATTTGAGCATGGCATTTTGTTTTTTTGTGCCAGATAATTTCCCAGCTTGTAGAATGAAGCAAAATAAAGTGTGTTTCTTTATACACTATGATGGTCGCTTGTATGAGGAAGGCACTCCTGAGTATGTTGGAGGGAGCAAGAAAGGAATTAAGGTTGCAAGGAACATTCAGTATGAAGATCTATTGTCTTTGATACATGAGAAGCTTGGAACAGACCCTACCAGTTCACCGCTGTCTATTAAATGCCGCTTTATGGCAGATTCATCCCATGTGGTGATTTATGATGTCAATGATGATGATGACTTGGAGGTGACAATGACAATGTTTGACTCTAAAAGTTGCATTGCAGTGAGCTTATATGTGATCAAGCCCACAGCAGTAGGTACACTCAATCATGCATCACAATCTGTGCCATCAGAGGATGCAGGTTCGAATTATAGGCAGGCCCTGAAGGAAGTTGATGATCCACCTCTCAGGTATTGCTCTATTTTCCAGCCATCCTGCATATCTTCTTCACAATGGTTAATTTTTTTCATATATGGATTTTCTAAGATCTTGAATCTTGATTGTTGTCATTATCATGATAAGCCTATCAAATAGATCATCCTCAATGTATGCTTTATCTTAAGTCATTAAATTCTCATGTATTAGGTATGTTCTTGAATAAAACACTGTAGGTTATTTGATGCATTTTTCCAAAACTTTGAGATGAGGTCAGTTTCGAGGCCTGCTCAAAGTATATACATAAACTAATGTGCTCTTATTTTGAGGTGCATTTCTTTGTTTATTTCAATAGGTGTTTTGTAAATTTATTACATTTTATTGATGGTTTATATGGAAATTTTTAGTCACGTTAGGAATGAACGAAATTGATTCAAGGTAAACCAACTGAAGCAGGTGCCCTGTTTATTTCTTTACAATTCTACGGCCTTTGCTCCTTTTATTTGTCATTTGTTGATATGAGAATGAGGTTATAGATGTATGAGAAGATTAGAAAGGATTTTAAATTTCATGTAAACGAAGTGGCAAGGCTATAATACTCCAGATATGTTGCCTTGTATGGTTTGTATTGGATTTAGTTGTTATTGATACCGTATCCTCTTTTATGGTGGCTTTAAGAGGAAAAAGGAAGACAAGAAAAACGTGAAAGTGGATACCATTAAAAGTGATCTAAAACTATAGAATGTACATGTGAATCTAGTGATTGTTGGGAATGTGTAAATAATGTGTATGCATCACCACCATTTTTTTTGGTGAAAGGTGGATGGTGATGGTGATGGCCATATTTTCAGTTCCACAAAGATTGAGAGCAAATGGATTATTAGGAAAAAAATTGTATTTTTATTAATACTTGTTTGGTGGGTTTTGTGTATAAATTTTCATACCTTGATAGTATCCATATTACTTTTGTTTAACTCAATGTATTCATTTCAACATATTATACCTTTTTCTAACAACAGGAATAATGCGGATGGAACCAATAGAAAACAAACTAAGAATAAACGAACGGATACAGCTGTTGGAGCACCAGTGGATGACAGAATGGCTGGAGGAGGAGAAACATCTCACTCTGCTAGTGAAGATCATTGCATTACTTGTACACCCAGTGAAACTGCTATCAGTGAATCACGAGAACACTCTCAAGCACGTGTTCAGGATGGATTTCTTGGTGAACACGCCACTGCATACTTTGGACATTACTCTCAATCCCACTTTAAAGTTGGGCGCAGTATTCCAAGATATTGATCACTTTAAATTGGTGCTGCAAGAAAGTGCCATACGCAATAAGTTTGCTTATTCAACTACAGAATGCAAAAAACAAAATTTGCAGCCCGATGCAAAGATTCTAGTTGCAAATGGAGAATCCGAGCAATAAAAACTAAGGATATGGTGAAAATTAAACGATATGAACCAGAGCACAGTTGTTCTTCCTTGAAGAAGTCTCAGAATAATCCACTTGCCACTGCAGCATGGGTAGCACATGTGTGCAAAGGTAATTTTGTTGGTAGAGACTTCACTCCAGGTCAGATAGCTAGCTATATTGAGAAACAGTGGAGTGTAAAAATTAGCTATAGGAGAGCTCATAGGGCAAAAGATATCCTGACCGAAAATGCAACAAAAAATCTTGAAGAATCTTATGGTCTCCTACCTGCATATTCCTTGGAGCTGGAAAGGACAAACCCTGGTAGCTTTTTGTTGGTTGCTAGATCTTGCGACTTACATGAGGATGGCGATCAGTCATTTCTTCGGGCCTTCTGGACATTTGGGATTGTTAAGCGTTCCTTCATTGAAACAATGAGGCATCTACTAATTTTTGATGACGTTGACTTGACAGGAAAATATCCAGGTAAATTATTAGTTGCATCTGGTGTGGATGGCAATGGAGGAGGTCTTCCTGTGGCATATGCAGTGGTTGAAGATGAATCTCCTGAGACTTGGAAATGGTTTTTTGATTTGTTGCAAAAGCATGTTTTATTGTCAAATGAAGGAGAACGTGGTGAGATCACTTTTATATCGAAAAGAGATGAGGAATTGACTGAAGCAATAAACGAAGTGTTCCCAAACGTGATGCATAGCTACTGTGTCAAACACTTGAGTGCAACTTTATATGATGAGTACAAGGATGTGATTGTGGAAGAACTCTTTTGGAAGGCAGCAAAGACTTCAAGGGTGTGTGAATATGTAAAGCTAATGGAAGGAATTAAAAGTCAGAATGAGCAAGCTTACAGGAGCCTTTTGGCAGTAGCAAAAGAGAAGTGGGCAAATGCTTACTTTGAAGGAAATAGATATGATGTATTGTCAACTAACAAACCTGCCTTGGCTAACTCCTTTCTTAAGGATGCAAGCTCATTGCCTGTTTTTTTATTGATCGAGCATACTAGAAAGAAAACTGCAGAGTACTTCAATAAACGCAGGAGAGAAGGTGTTACATGGACAAAGCCCTTAACTCAATATGGAGAACAACATATCCGTAAAGCTCGTGAAATTGGGCAACAATTTCTCGTTTCTCAAGCTTCTGTTGATGACTTTCAAGTTAATTCTAATTTATATCAAGACCATGTAAGATTACGAGATGGAGCCTGCTCATGTGGTTTATTTCAAATGGTGGGCTTGCCATGTGATCATGCAATGGCAGCCATTGATTTTGCACGATATGATCCGTACCATTTTTGTCAGAAATGGTACTTGGCCAAAATGTACTTGGAAGCGTATAAAGAAGAGATATGTCCTGTATATGATAGGTCAAAATGGCAGGCTAGTGAAGGTCCATTGCTTGTTGTATTGCCGCCTAAAGTCAAAAAGCGTATTGGGAGACCAAAAACCAAAACTGCTGATTTAAAATCACCCGCAAGCCAGCCTAGAATGTGTAGTGCGTGTGGAGAGATGGGGCACAACAAGAGATCATGCAAAAAAACACTACTGGGCATTGATTTTGCGAGTACTCTTATCGAACCTGATTTAAATAGGTAAACATGTTATTTTGATGTTCCACGTTTTGTTATTGTAGTGTATATCTTCCAGTTGATGCTTGTCTGTTTGGCTGGGATCATCTTATGTATCTTCTTTATGATCAGTATTGCTCGGGTATAGGGTGGTTGTTGGATCAAAATCATTGAATAGCAATCGCTACCAGTTTCTGCGTTCTATGGGATGATTGAGGTAGATAGACTCTTGAGTTTTGTTTTGTCGATTGCATTATGTGGTAAACTAAATGCTACTGATTTCCAGTTTGATAACCTGGCCGGTCTGTGTGGAACAGCTTCAATGATGGTTCCCGGGGGAAATTCTGTGGTCTGCACTGATTGCCATTAATTTGGTACCTACACCACCGATTATATTGCAGCTAACTACATTATTTTGTTTACTGATCTTCCAATTAATCAGCAGCAACACAAAAAATTTCTGTGTCACTCTGCAAAATTGAACTCCCACAATTTTTCCTCGTAAACTTCCTACTTACCACCTCTATCTGTACTAGGTTATGAGTTGCAAAGGTATTAGGTTGTATCTATTTTGTATACCAGCTTGCTTTAGGTTTGCTGCCTCATCTAGTTTGAATGTTGTCATGTTTAATTGGATGCCACCTTGAATGGACATGTTGTAAAGTTTTGGGTCGGACTTGTAGAACTTGTCCCTTCCATTTTGTTTTATAAAATGGTTAGAGCAAAGATATAGCATGCACCCTGGTGCAATTGTGATTTACTCACTAAACGAGCGAGATCATTGTTTTTATGTTTTTGTATATCTGCGTTGTCTACGATATTTCGGGTTTAAACGCGGGAAATAGCTTAAACTCATCAAATCTATGGGAGATGTCTTCATTTTTATCTGCCTCTTGTTTTTTCTTTTCTTTTGTTTTTGTTGTAAAATTTTTTTATGCGGCCTCCACCTTCCAAGTTTGGAAGGCAAAATTAGAGGGTTAGTCACGATTTGAAGGGGAGGCCACGTCCAATCTATATATACGAGTTTATCACAAGCTTCATTTTTATTTTTAAAAAATAAAAATAAAAATGTAGCACCCACCATTGACAATTATCCAAGAGATGAATTAGGTCTATTATTACAATGTTTCATTATTAAAAAAATCGTTTCAATTGTTCTTCTTTTTCCAAGACAACAATGGATAGATATTTCAAGGTATTCTGGCTAGAAAAAAGGCAAGGCAATTCCAAAAAATAAATAAAAAATAAAAAATAATCCTTTACCCTATTTTACCCCGGGGTGGGTGGGACCGGGACGACGAATTTAACCGAGTCGGTTCGTCATGAGTTTGGCTTTTCTTGGTCGGGCAGACTAGCAAACAAGACCCGGCCCGACCATATCTGATTTTGTACGCCGGCCAGCCACCGGCTCTTCGCCGTTCTCCGCCGCCGACCTCCGCCGGCTCTTCGCTTGGCCGGTAAAAGCAAGAGCTTTCGCTTCTTATCTTCTTCGTCTTGGTGTTTCTTGCCCATTGCGGGCTGCTTGTGCGGTGTTCTAGGTCGATAGCGTCTCCCAGTTTTGGGGTTTCCACCGAATTGTCTCTCGAAAATGGGGAAATAGGTTTCTCTTTGGAGCATGCACATATGCGTATGCGGTTCCTTGCAGAAAAGTTTAATGCCGCGCGTTTATCGGTTTGGATTTAGAATCGCTTTTTTATACGTCCGTGCTATCTCTTTTAGTACTGAATCTTACTCCGCTTCAATCTCTTATTCTGATTCTAAATCTTCGTTGATTTTGCTGCCCCAAAATGGTGAAATAGGCCTCTTGTCCAGAATCCTTTAAGTGTTTAGCTTCTTTTTGGCGAAAATGTTTAATGATATATTGATCAATTTGGATTTAGAATCACTCTTTTGTATTCCAATGTTATTTTTTTATGGTTGAATCTTAATGCATCCACCCTTCGTATTCAGATTCTGATGCTTTTAGTTGTTTGAAAATTATTGAAAGTTGGTTTAAATTGCGGTTAGAATCTGAGGTCGTGATTTTTTTTGGGGGATATTTTTTAGCCAGTGCAATTTCTCCCTTGGTGCCAGATAATCCTTTTGCTTGAAGAATGAGACAGAATAAAGTGTGTTTCTTCCTTCATTTTGACGGTCGGCTGAATGAGGGAGGCTCGCCTGAGTATGTTGGAGGAAGCAAAAAAGGGGTCAAAGTTGATCGGAACATTAAGTATGATGATCTTATTTCTGTGATCCATGAGAAACTCGAAACAGATCCTGTAAATACGGTGCTGTCTATTAAATGCCGCTTTGTGGCCGACTCGTCCAGTGTGGTTCTCTATGATGTTAATGATGACGACGACTTGGAGGTGATCATGACAATGTTTGACTCGAAGAGTTGCATTGCAGTTAGTTTATACGTGACCAAGCAGACAACGGGAAGTAAATTGAAGCGTAAAGCACCTTCTAAGCCCTCAAAAAGGCAAATTCTGGTTCTGCCCCTCCTGTTAGGTATTGTCTGGCTTGCTGCATATCTTCATCATTGTGGCCCTTTTTCTATATCCTCATCCTCATCATCTTGGTGGTTGTTATCATTGTCATATGCATCGAAAATTACTTATTCCCTTCTTTACAATTATCTTCATTTAATTCTTGTTTTTCATTTATGCCTTGTCCCATTCATGTAGCTTCACTATCTAATTTGATTGGATTCTCATGTTGTAGAAATGGTATTTTTGTATAAAAAGTTCAAGGAACACAATTTTTAGTCATATGTCATCAATAGAAAAGGTTGTGTTACATGTAAAAATTGAAATGTTGCCATCTTTATGACTTATTATGATGCATATCTTCAAGCTCTAGGATTGGCGATATGGCAAATATGCAATGATATGATTCATTATTAAATGTTGTCAAAACACATTGTTGATTTATTATTCTTGAGAAGAGCATTTCAATGTTTATTAATTGGTTTTGTGTCACATTTTGTTTTCCATTTGATTAAAACTTCCAATCGGATCAAGAATTTGTAAATTATGACTTCGTAATGAAGTGAGCCAAGCAGATATCCTGCTTTTTCTATACGGTTTTGTTGCATTTGTTTTTTTATTTGATGGTGTCAGAATATTCAGGTGGACTACTGAGAGGATTATAAGGGGTTAAAATTGCCTTAGATAGTGTCTCTATCGTTCTAGAATGTATTGCTTTTGATGGTCTTTGCAGGTCTAGATGAAACCATTTGACATTTGTTAGGAAATACATTATGCTCCAGTATGATGGTTAAAAGAGGATTAGAGGATAACAAGCCTGGATAAAAGTTGTTAGAAGTGAGATGAATTATGCAATTATATAAGGGTATGTGGTGCTTAATGAACAAAAAAATGGAGAAATAGATATATGTTCCTCATCTAAATTATCTGTGAAGTGTGATGATAACCAAGTCTGTTAGTTGTTTATAGATTGGAAGAAGATGGTTTCTTAGCAATTAAAAAATGATTTATTAATGTTGCAAAAAGTTTTCAGGTTTTTGTTTCAACTATTTGTATTTTCTTACATTTTACTTAAAGAATTTATTCCGGTATGGATATTACATTTTTTTACATCAGGGCTGGTCAGGATGGAACTCGTAGAAAACCTGCCGAGAATAAGCGTTTGGATAAGACTGTTAAAGGGCTAACGAATGAGACAGTGGATGAAGGGAGAGAAGCATCTAGCTCTGCCGGTGAAGATGGCATTGTTCCTTATACGCCTATTGAAACTGCCTTGGATAGTTTCATTCCTCGTATGTCTATTGAAACTCCTTCAGATAAATCACAAGAAGTTGAAGATGTTAAGGATGATTTTTTGGTGAACACACCACTACATAATACGGACATCAATCTCAATCACACTTTGAAGTTGGGTGCAATATTCCGAGATGTTGACCACTTCAAATTGGTGCTGCAGGAAAATGCCATTCGTAATAACTATGTGTATACCCCTATAGAATGTAAAAAAGTAACATATGCAGCCCGCTGTAAAGATTCTAGTTGCAAATGGAGGATTCGAGCGTCAAAGTGTAAGGATGTGGTGAAAATTAAAAGTTATGTTTCAGAGCACACCTGTCCTGCCTTGGAGAAATTTCAGAATCATCCTCTTGCAACAGCATCATGGGTGGCGCATGCATGCAGAGGTAATTTTTGGGGGAGACATTACTCCAGCTCATATAGTTAGCTATATTGAGGAGCATTGGAATGTAAAAATTAGCTATAAGAGAGCTCATATGGCAAAAGATATTTTAACCGAAAATATAAGGAAAAGTCTTGAAGAATCTTACAGCCTTCTACCTGCATACTCATCGGAGCTGGAAAGAGCAAACCCAGGTAGCATTTTGTTAGTTGCTAGATGTTGTGATGTAAACCATGAAGGTGACCAATCATTTCTCCGCGCCTTCTGGACATTTGGGGCAGTTAGGCGTTCATTCATTCAGACAATGAGACGTCTTATACTTGTGGATGACATTGACTTGATAGGAAAATATCCAGGTAAACTGTTAGTTGCATCTGGTGTGGATGGGAACGGAGGAGGCCTTCCTGTTGCATATGCAGCGGTTGAAGATGAATCCTGTGAAACTTGGACATGGTTTTTTTATTTGTTGCAAAAGCATATTTTAATGCCATACGGTGAAGAACTTGGTGAGATCACCATGATAACTAAAAGAGATGAGAATTTGACTGAAGCAATGTATGAAGTGCTCCCAAATGTGAAACATGGATACTGTATTGAACATTTGGGTGCAACATTGCATGATGAGCACAAGGATGTGATTGTTGAGGAACTATTTTGGAAAGCAGCAAAAACTTCAAGGGTATGTGAGTATGTACGATTAATGGAAGGAATTAAAAGTCAGAATGGGCTAGCTTACAAGAGCATTCTTGAAATACCGAAAGAGAAGTGGGCAAATGCTTACTTTAGAGGAAATAGATATGATGTTCTGTTAACTAACAAGTGTGCCTTGGTTAATTCATTTCTGAAGGATGCAGCTGCATTGCCCATTTATTCATTAATTGAGCGCACTAGAAAGAAAACTGCTGAGTTATTCTGTAAACGTGGGAAAGAAGGTAAGTTATGGACAACGCCCTTGACCCAATATGCAGAGGAACACATTAGTAAAGCTCGGGAAACTGGACAACAATATCTTGTTTCTCAAGCTTCGTTGGACGATTTTCAAGTGAATTCCAGTCTATATCAAGATCATGTGCGATTAAGAGATGGGGCCTGCTCATGTGGTTTGTTTCAATTAATGGGATTGCCTTGTGATCATGCAATGGCAGCCATTGATTTTGAACGATATGATCCATACATCTTTTGTCAAAAAGGGTACTTGGCCAAATTATACTTGGAAACATATGAAGAAGTAATATGCCCTACTCTTGAAAGGTCACAATGGCAAAACAGTGAACACCCAGTCCCAGTTATATTGCCACCTAAAATTAGAAGGCGTGTTGGGAGGCCCAAAAGTATAAATGCTGATTTAAAAACACCCATTGACAAGCCTAGAGTCTGCGGTGCGTGTGGAGAAGTAGGACACAACAAGAGAGCATGCAAAAATGCTTTAGATAATGACTCTCCAATTGCAGTTCTTGATCCTGATCTAAATTGGTAAAGTTATTATTCTGATCTTTTATGCTCTTTTTGTACTATATGTTACTTTCTATTTGCATGCACTTGTTTGACTGGGATAATCTTATGTAACCACTAGGTGAAGGCTATTGAAATAGCTTTTGCTCTTCCCTGTTAGCATTTTATTATCTTGATTGTTGAGCTGTAGACTCTAGACTTGTTTTGTTAATTGACCATCACCTTGCAATATGTTTCATATGGCGAATTGTTTAAAAAATAAATAAATAAAGGCAGTTAAAAACCTTTATGGGCATCTGTGTTTATTGATAAGGTCTTCTGACCAAGAATTCGGTAGAGTTATTCGCATCTTCCTATATGTGATCAGGTTGTTATAAATAAAGAAGGTTATTTACTCATTTTGAGTACCAGATGATTTCGTTGCTGTTCTATGGATGTGCATTCCCATTCTTGAAGATTTTAGTTTGGTTGTAAGAAGTATTTCCCTTGTACTATTTTGAGAACCTGATCAACGCTGTGGCAGATGAATACTACTATAATTATTTGCTGGAGTGATATAAAAATGCTTTCCTGGATTTTTGATTTTTTTGTTATAAATTTAGTAGTTACAGTTATTTTATTCGACCAAAATTAAAACAATAACCGTTAATGGAGCTTGATCACTATTTCAGCCAGCTCATTTTTTTATTTATTATATTTTTATGCTATTTAACAATAATTACTTATGAAATGTTTTGTTGTTTTTAGTGTTCATTGCAGCATAAGATCAGTTGTACGATTCTATCAATTTTGACTTTAACAATCAAAGTATTTGCAAAAAACCGTAAGAGTTCTTTCATCAAAAGCGAGAACAAGAAAAAGAGTTGATGCCCAGCTTACTCATCATTATGGTACAAGAATAGATACAATGATTTTTCTGAAGACGGAAACTCGCCAATACGAGAAGAAAAAATGTTTTAAGTTATCATATTTCATCATCTTCAAATGGGTCTCGTTCAGGGAAGTCGCCAACCTGTTGACATAAAAATTTGTTCAATAATTTTGTGCACGCGACAATAACCAAGGTTAAATTTACAGAGGGAACTACCAGTCACCATTCACATATGTTATGTGATTGATATACCTTCACTTTGTCTGGTCTGAGCAACGCACCATGACGGGGTGGGCATTCAAAGTAGCGTTTTCCTTTCACTCTGTAATTCACACAACAGTCATCATAAGGATTGGTTCAATATACAGAAGTAAAGGAGAGGGAGGGGAGGAATTCTCTGCGGACACCATTGAGAAAAATGAATGTCACTGTTATCATCTTCACATTACAAGAGTAACTGATGAATTACTTTTCAAGAACAAGTATCTCTGTCTTATCTCGTCACCCATGAGCAAAATACTCGGGAAAAGTTACCAAGAATTAATGCTACAGATGGTATCCCAGATGGGTTAACTTCACAACTAGAACAAGTAACTTTCTCAATATTTTTAGAAAAAAAGAAGTCCGAATAAAATTACTTACGTGCCATCATGCTTCCCTAACGGTTCATCATAATGGATTCCAATCCAAAAACCAGGAGCTACAGTTTCCGCTTTTCCAACAAATTTGATTACTCCTCTTTTTTCTCCTGGTTCGATTTTGCAACGATCCCCAATCTGAAAAAAGAAAATGTCAGCTACATATATTCATACAAAAAGTTGAGATGCGCTCAATTTATCACTTATCGTCTCTTCACAAATTTCACAGAAAAGTTCTCATAAATGTGTAAGAGAACTCCAAAACCATTAAGACAATAAAAACAGGAAAAATGCTTCTATCAATTTCCAAAGTGCCCTAAAAAATCAACCACCACCCAACAAAGTCCATGGTTACATTCCTATGCGCACAAAGCTAGAGGTAACTGGTAAGTGCTAAATAAAAGTTTATTGCAACATAACAAATATCATTTTACCACACTAAGCCAATCACAAAATCTTGAATGAAAAAAAGTCATAGAATCAGAAGCTACAATCTTGCGTATATCACAAAATGTTTGACCAGTGTACAGAGGTTTACACAGCCATGTACCTTTCAAATTAATAATATGACGGAAAGGAGAAAGGCAGCATAACTATTAGATGGTTCTCAAATTTCAACATACTATCCCTGGACTGTGAGCAGAAAGGAGAATCTACCTTGATATTTGCACAGAGGTCTGCCATGTAGTCGTCTGATATCTGGTGTAAGAAAAAAATTATTTTAGCTCACTCATGTAAATTGGTCATGGGCAAGCTATATCATAATTTACAATTTACGGTCAGGAGTGCATACAAGTCCAACAACTGTTATGGCAAATTTTTTAACCTCTAAGGGAAAAATGAGATGGTGATTGGACATCGTTACCCTTTCTCACTTGTGGGTAGGTTTGTTAAGATCAAGATTGCACAGTGGAAACAATTACAATCATTGGCATTGTAACTACAAGCCATTGTCTTGACTCTTGAAATAAAAAAGAACAGAAACTTACTTTGCTTTCAAGAATTGTTGGATTTTGAGAAGCTAATTTTTCCTTAAATTTCCTTAAAGTGCCTAAAATATGAGAAGAAATGTGAAATGTAGACCATCGCATGCACAAATAATATAGCAGTTGCAGTACATGACAATATTTTGTTCAAGCAATACCATCTAATTTATTGTAGGCTTCATCAGAAATGCTGTACTTTTCAACTAGTGATGTGTCTTCCAACCAGCCACCAGAAGTCACTGATGCGGGGTCCAAATCAATAATATGTAGGCGATACCTGTCGCAAACAAACCAGACATACAGCACAAGCAAACCACATTTTCATAAGAATATGAAAATAACTAAATGATATCCAATATCAAACAAAAGAGATCCAACAATATAAAAAGAATTATCAGCTATTTAACATGTACAGACAAACAAGTTATTGATTGATAAAAACAACTGGCTTGTTGCAAACAGAGAGTATGCATTGAGACTGAAGAAAAAATTTCAGGCTGATTGCACCACATGAGAATCTTTTTCAAGTGGTAAACAATCATCCAGTAGGCATCTGTAATACACTTAAAAACTCAAATATTAAAGTTTTAGCAAGCCAATAGAATTTCACATATTTTGAAAAAAATAGGTCACAAAACATCACTTGTACAGATAAGCTGTCAGCAGAGTAGTCCAATGGATTGTTTCATCCCATATTTTGCAACTTAACAAACATTTATCTTCAAAGCAATAATTTACAGACGCTTCTTTCTCATATAATTTTGAGAATTAAACAGAGACAAAACAAACTTTCAAAACAATCAACAACAAAAAAAACAACTGACCCATCATGCGGAGAGTAAAATCCCAGAGGTCTTGCGTTATCGTCCAAGCCACAAACTTTTTCTCCCATATCATCATAAAGCTCAAGCTTCATTGACCCAACAGAAGTGCCACATTTTCGCCACAGTTTCTCTTTTACCGATTCCACCACCGTCTGCCACCACCACATCACCAACTTCAAAACCATACTTTGAAGTTCGAATAAAAAACCAGCAAGAAATAATTGCATTAACTCCCAAAAAAAATGTAGAGAATGAAAGTAGCTAACTGCAGAAGCGACATTAGAAGAACCGGGCAAAAGAAATCACCTTTCTACATCTCAAAAAGAAAATCTTTTTTGCAGGCAATTTCAAATTCTACTTCCAGTCTTACGCTTATTTGATTTCAACCAGTCTCCATAATAATAATAATAATAATTATTATTATTATTATTATTATCATTTAAATTCCAGACTCCAATTAAGAACAAACCACATACTAATCCCCAACACACCATAACAGATAGGCATCATCTACAACATCAAAATATTATCAATACATCTACGCAAATGGTACTAGAAAAATGCTAAAAGACTCAATCTTTATGACACTAAGGAATGAGATCAAGCAGCGAAAGTTGGGAGAGAAGAGGAGAAGTAAGACCTGGAGAGAGAAGCGGACGTCGGCAGCAAAGGAGCTGATGTTGGAGTGGGTGATGCGGAGGAGGACGGAGTCGTCCGCCGGGAGCTGCAGCCGCGACGTCGCCATGGCCGCTGCCGGCGATCTTCTCCGGCGATGTTCGGTTGTCGCCTCGTCGGTCGGCTCTGGTCGGCACTTCACTATCAATCGGCCCTACCCGTTTTGAAGACGAATATTCGGGTCAAACCCGCCAAGACCCGTTTATCGTTTTCCCAAACCCGACCCGAACCGGACCGGACCGGACCGGACCGGACCGGACCGAACTCGATCGAATCCGAGTTTCGCTTGGCTCAAGCTTCATGTGCCGTCTTGAGTGTTTATCAACCACAAATGCATTGCAGTAAATATGATTAAGCAGGTTAAGTAGTGTTTCCGTATACAATTAATTTAATTTAATTCTTTCTATTAACGCACGGAAATGGCATCATTATAGTCGAGTTTATCTAAATTAGCAATTTCTTTCATCTATAATTTTGTTTAACATGATACACAGCCAAAAAAATTTAATAATTAAATGCCTTGTTTTATTGCAAATGCAAGAACCATGGCAATTGGCAATGCCTGCCATGTAAAATGCTTTCCTTCATAAATTAAAATCTTCTTACAAATGTTGTTTACAACATCTGCACCACCAGCAATTACAATAAAAGAACAAGGTGGTTGCAAAGCTTGATATACCAAACAGTCTATTTTCTTCTTCTTCTTCTTCTTCCACCTTATCCGACGAAATAGAGGACATGAAAATCGTATATGCTGATTGTATTTTCTCACTTCTCCAAGCTGCTCTCTTCCATTTTTGTTTCAGCCTCCAATTTGATTCCACTGCAGATACATATTTCAGACAATAACTTAAAAATTAACAATGCGCCAAGCAATCTCGGTGACAATACTTCTGCTACATATGTAGAATACTTTGTTTCTTTCTTCTTTGACACTTACCCCTTTCATCTGGAGATCAGAAAATGGAGAATGAAAAGTAACAAGTCCTTACAGGAGATGAATTCCAGGAAAAAATAATTGCAATTCTGAAGCCAACGATGCCAAGAAACAGAAACTAAAAGCAGGGGAAAGCAGAGAAGAAAGCATATCCATTACTGAATGATATGGGCATGCAAGAAAAACCTTTCTTTGGCCTTTTTTCTCACCGTATCAGTTTCCATAAAATATGGTTCTAACCACTTGACGCCACAAATTTCTCATGTCATAATCTCCTAATGGAAACTCTTATATGGATCATGAAACCCCATATGCCCCCCAAATTTTTTAGTTCAGAGAGGAGTATAACAACATCGTCAATCACTATAAAAAAATCAACAGTCACCCACCTCCACATAAATTCCATCCCATGAATTGCCGATTCACATATTCATCCTACAAAAGTTCATGGATCTACCTTCCTCTTTCCTCCGTAGGCAAAAAGTCACAAGCGGAGACAGTAGAATCAAGCTTAGTCGGTACCAAAGTAAAAAAATTGAAGAACCAATATCAGGAATGGAAGAAACAAGTACCAAACATTAGGAATTGAAGAATATGAGGCTTTCCCGAACATAGCAATTTGAAGTTCTATTAAAAAAAATCATCTAACACATTTGGATAACCCTCCCCGACTTCAACAAACATATGATAGAACCAAACATCAGGAATTGAAGATCAGATATCAAACATTAGGAATTGAACTTTGAAAAAAAGAAAAGAAAAACCCCACAATCACCTACCTCAAAAGAGTAATCCTCATTAACTACAACAGACAGAACAACCAAATTTCAGAAATGAATTTAATTGAAGTAACAGATACCATACATCATGAATTGAACAAACATATAATAGAACCAAACATCAGAAATTGACGATTCAGGAATCAAATATTGAACTTTGACAAAAGGAAAACCAGCAATCATCGAACTCATAAGAGCAATCCTCATCAACTTTAACAGATTCATCAAACATTGAACAAATTGAAGAAGCAGGTACCAAACATCAAAAATTGAAAAACAAACAAACAAAGACATACCCATATGCAGATTTGGCAGAGACGGCAGAGCTGTAGATCCTGGAGAGCCGGCGGGTGAGGGGCTTGGGCCGTTTCGGCTTCTTCCGGAGGCCACAAATCTCCTGCACCAGCGGGACATGTACCAGGACCAGCTTCCATGCAAAGAACCAACCTTTCCCCACCCACAAAACTCAGATTTCAGTTTTCACGCAAGCCACAACCAACCGAAAAAAAACCCAACAAAACACATCAAATTTGACACCGATCATAGCTTACCCAGCGATATCAGAGCCAAAACGAAGACCAAGGCCAGAGCGGGCCGTAGCAGGTATAGGCAGAGATACTCCCAAAGGGTAGCCATTACAAGAAAGAGATGAGGATGTCACAAGGAGTCGACTTTTTATTTCGCAAGTTTTGCTTTTTTACGTCCCAAACCAGATACGCGGGTCCCTTGCTCAATTTCTATTTTTTTTATATATATAGACTCCTGTTTCGATCAAAAAGAGCAATCTTTGCTACAATGAATCCGATTTTGCAATGGGATTTGGATTTGTTCATGAATTCGTAGTATGGTTACATGTTTGATCGGTAATGATCGATTCTACTCAACGTAGAAGTAGCAGTTGTAGTAGTATCACTACTATGATGACGCCGGTAGCAACCGGAGAAGGAAGCCGCGGCCGATCTCAACTTCTCCACCAGCTTTTGTAGCCTCTTGACGATGACGGCCATGGCCAGCCGGCGGGTTGGCTGGAAGGAGAGGTGGTAGCTGCGGAGGAAGGCGTGTCGTCTCTTGGATCTCTCCAACCTCTGGCGGTAGGACTGCCTGCTCCTGTAGAACCGTTCATGGGCAGGGCTGCTGCTACCCTTCTTCTTGCTTGTGCTCACTGTTCTTCCTGCAAAGCTCACCCGTCGGCCGCGACTGCAAGTTCTGCGCACAGGGGACTTGGCCACCTCCATGGTTGAAGTTTTTGAGGTGTGCTTGTGAAGAAGATGGATGTGTTGTAAACTTGTAACGGCGGATGCGTTGTATATGGTGGCCATTTAAGAAGTTGATTAGAAGTTTCAGAGAAGAAGCAAATGATGACAAATCAAAAGTCTTCATTCTTCCTGATGATAATCAAAAAGTGAGTCGTACTTTGAATGTTAATCTTTGGAAGCTTTCAGATTGGTAAAACGTGTTAAACGCTGTCAAAGTGTTGCATCTAATCTCTTCAACAAGTTTACTATAAAGAGAACTCCATAATAGTTTATGTAATGTTAAAATCTTCGCTACCACTTCTTCTCATGTACGAAAACCGGTGATGTATGAACTAATTTAACTGTTCATTGATTTGGGTCTGAAGTTGGTATGAACCAAGAAATAAGAGGGGGCTTCCGTCGGGTCACAAGCGGCCACATGTCACAGAGATAAGAGAACTTTCACTTGTTTCTTGGCTGCTGACCGGTGAAAGTTGCATATATTGTTGTATAGAATAGGATACGCCGTTGCACTCTACCTAAGATGAGGTAATAGTAACATAAGTATGTGCATCGGCAAGGAATATAACATCTCTGGTGACACCATGTAGTTTAAAAGCATATGTACGCTGAAAATGGGGATTTTTTTTCAACAGCTCTGTCGGGAAGATGGCGGCTCCGCTGATCGACCCACCGAGACTCAGCTGTTGGAATCCCATCAGATTTCCTTGTACTCAAACGCGCAAACCACGCAAACTCCAATACGACTGCCCTGCCAGCGCTGGAAACAGAATCGCAAGTCACACCACTCAAATCAAGAATCCCTTCTCCAACCCAACACTCAATTGCATCAGGGAGAAATAGGCTTTATAGTTTTTAGCATTTATGTTCAAGTTCTCAGAGGGCTGGAGACTCGGAATGGCTGCCTGACGATATTAAGAGGGAGCAATTATTTGATATTGGGTACGGTCTAATCTCTATTCACGATACTTGCACAAAACTTTTAATTGTTTTGTTTTACTTTTATTCAAACTTTGTTCTTAATCCATGTTCCTTTCTGAAAATGATGCAGATGACTTCAAGCAGACGATAGCATCATTTAAGGGATTAAATATTTAGTATTGATAGTTATTGAGTGTTGAAAGTTTTCTAGCTCGTTCTAAAACTACTAATACATTTGTTTCACCAAGCAGCTGCATATACTTTATAGTTTTTACAACATATGGATGAGAAGTTGTTGGACTATTTTGAGAGATTAAAGCTACATGAACAGTTAGATGAGTGGCAAACTTGAGATTGGCAATTGTTCATTACAAACCTTGCTTACTTCTAAACGCGAAAAGGTTGAGCATTATTATACTCACGAAATCAGTAAAAGAACATTTTGCGGAATAATCAATTCATGTACTTCTGGATTTGAATGTGACGCAGAACGAACGACTTATTTTTTCAAAGCAGTGGGAGCAGGCCATGGCCAGTGTTCAAACAATTATTTTTTACCGATCAACAATTATTTCGGCCTTGAGCCCGAACAATGATTGAGCGTTGACGTACGGTCACTAGAGGCAGGCAGGGAACGAGACCCATTCTTAAGCCGAATCTGAAGCGTTTCTTTCATCCGTTCGAAAGAAAGGTAGGGAAGGAGAGAAGCAGTCAAATGTGGCAACCAACCCAGGTAGTCAGGCATACGCAGGTAAGAACAGAGTTAACCATCTCACCGGAGGTATTTATCCCAAAAAAAGCTTCTGTCATTTCTACTTCTGGCCTCTGAAGCTCTTACGGGGATCCTTTCTAACAAAGATGAGCTTCTGATATGCCTTGCCTCTTGGTCGAAGAGCGTTGGGTGATAAAAAATTTTCTCATTCGTAATTAAAAAGATCATATTTTTAAAGTTAATACCCCAATACCCTTTAAAATTTGAAGTGGATGAAGATGAAGACGTCGGAGACTACGAAGCAATTGCGTTCAGAAGCGTGTATTAACTTCCCATTGAAGGGCTGGTTTTCATTTTTCTAAGGGGTACAGTAACATACATGCTCGTAGACAAATGAAAGCAATGTCACTCCTTACAAGATACAACAGGCTGCAGCTTCACAATCTCAAAATTAATTTTATGTATGTAATCTTAAGCCAAGTAGTAATCAGTTGTTACAATAAGCCTAATTAAGTCTTTACAACTTTTTAATCTGTACTTTGTTGGGAAATTTTTTGATTTGGGAGCTGCAACACATCTTGTAATAAGAACCACCAATGTATGACTAGAAAAATCATCTTATTGCATAATCAAACAAGTTTGTTAAAGAAAATCAACGTAGGGGTCACACTCACATTGACCTTAAAATGGAGAAAACATCGGAAAGAAGAATGGAAAAGAACATTATATGTACCAAGAAGACATCTCCACGACTCCAATGGCCATTCTATCTACCCAAGACGTTTTTGTCTCTTCCTGGCTTCTTTTTCATACATCCCGGCTGCACTCATAAGCACACTGGACGCAGCATCGTAACGTGTTCCCTCTCACTCCTCCATGAAAGGGTCCTCTGGAAGAGGACATGGGGAGGAGGGTGTAGAATCTAGAACGAGAGACAGAGAGCGGGAGAGGTCAGTTAGAGCAACGGAGAGCTCATCAGACATCAACAATGTTGGGCTCCGGACTATTTGAGGAGGGTCCTTCCTCAGGCAGCTGAGTGAGAGGGAGGGGCTTGAATCATCATCAAAGAGGTGGAGCAAGATGGTTCCTGTGAGGAGCTTGAAGCACATGGACGGGGTGGAGAAGGGGGAAAATGTGGTGGTGATGAAGAAGAGGCAGATGGTGGTGGTGGATCACTCCCATGCTAAGCATGCAATGATGTGGGCTCTCACTCATGTTGCTAACAGGGGGATCTCCTCGCTTTGCTTGAGGTCATCCCTCCTTACTCTGCAGGATCTTCTCTACACCTTGCAAGCTCCCTCAGTTGCCTCTACAAGGCATCCAGACCAGAGGTAATAGGTGGAATATGTCCTTTTAAGAAGATCTATGGTTGAGAAGAATCATGAATTTTGTATGCTTGCTTCTATTTCCACCTGTCCTTTGTGTAAATGCTTCCAAACTGGAATCTTCAAGTGGGTAGTTTGATATATATGTTGGGATTAAGTATTCATTTTTACCTATTAAAAGGTTTTGGTCGGCTTGGGCAATATTTTTCACTCAGTGAAACATATTAGATCCAATCATCAGTTCATTAAGTTTTGATTTTTCGTGGCAATTGCAGATCTTCACGTTACTCTTGTTTTTTGGTGCGGTTCAGGTAGATGTTGAGGCACTGGTGATTCAAGGCCCAAAACTGGAGACTGTTCTTAGCCAAGTGAAGAAGTTGGAAGCAGCTGTTTTGGTGCTTGCACAGAAGAAACCTTCACCACTGTCCTGGTAGGCAGTTACATATTTTGTTTCACTTTCTCAGTTCACTTGGCGGAAAGTATTCCAGTTGGTTGATCTGCTTGTTAATCTTCTGATGTTAAAGCTCAATAAGGAGCAACCATGAGGTGTTTGTGGCGGAATGCATCAATCAAGCAGGGTGTCTCTCCATGGATGTGAGAAAGCAGACTGGTGGACTCAGTGAGTCCTCATCAGCACAAAGTGTCAGAACTTCTGGCTACTGGCTTAGACATGGAAATGGGAGTAAATAAATGGCTTATATAATAATTGATCAGTGAAATGCCTACTCTCTTCAGTTCCAACTCTTGCCTTTTAGATTTTAGCCATAAATTTACCTGTAATAACCATCACAATGGATCCATCCCTGTAAATTGTATCCCCTGTAAATTGTAATTTCTTCATCTTCTTCTCATGGGCTGTTGGTAAGAAATTGAGTATGTGGTAGTAGAGTAGGCTTTAATTGTGCAGCTCACGTTTTGGGGTACATATGCTACTACTGTTCCATTTCTTACCACGCAGCGGCATCAAAATCCGCTTCATGTAGATGGACACCCAAAAGGCCAACTACTAGAAGAAATGCAAAAGCCAAAGAAGTTGACAGGCATACAAGTCGTTCATTCAGAAACTTCAGTATGATTTTCAAGAAATCCGAGAATAGACATGCCATTGGAAACAGACAACCCAAAATCAATTCTTCGCCGCAGAGGTAACCCACATTTCCGTAAAATAATCTGGATTTAAATGGCACTAATCAACCAAAAAGCATCTTTTGCAAAAGGTCTTGAATAAGAATAAGAAGAGGTAATAAGAGGCCTTTCATTTTCAAATTTCTGCGATAAAAGGATCTACTCCAACTTCATTGTATCTGCGTTTTAGCTTCAGGTAAATACATGACCAGCCCCATTATGTATTCTTTTGAAAAATGATCTCATGTCAATCTAGGACGTTTGACGGTATCTTCTACATACGACTCCCATCTGCTATGATCAAGTTCGCTGAGATCATCTAGTTCAGCTATGGCTAGTAAGTACTGTGTCAGTTTCACGAGCTCCTGGTCACTTCCTCGATTGAGATGGGCTTTTCTGAAAGGTCTAATCGTCAAACCATTTTGAGGGTTCATCACAAAGTTTCTCTTCAGATCATCAAACATTATTGTATTTTTTGAACTGTAGAACTGCAAAACAGTAGAGAAATATCATCAGCATAAAATACAATAGGAACACCATGGTAAGAGCAATTTGCTACTGAACCTGAGGAAGTTTAGCCCAGATCAAACCAAGTGGCTTGCAGTCAAATATCCCTCGTTTATCCGTACGTATGGTGATCATAGCCATGTGATCCATAAGAGCAGTGATTTTATAATTTGGGTTATTTAGAACTCCGAGCTGTCCCATCTTCAGTTCCACCCATTTCATACTTCAACAAAGTTCCGGAAGCCATAAGGTAATCCGATAGAGCTGAAAAATAAAAGCTATCCACTTAATAATAATGTACTCACTTTGTTGCAGACCAGATCATGATATCGTACTCAGCATAAACAGCAGTCAAAAATTCATGAAGATCTGCAAGACGAAAACTAACATAGCATAAATTAAAGCATTCCACTTGCCCAAGAATAATTAATTATAGAACAGATTTCGGGAGTGCAAAGGAAAGGAAATTACATGGCCGCATAAGCTCAAGTGGATTTTCTGCCGTAGAACGGTGATCAAAAATAGTATAATCAATATCCAAGACAAGTAACTTCTTCCCTTCTCGACTTGGATTGAGAAGTTCAAACTGGTTTTTTGATGGGGAATAGAAAAGATAAGCACCAATAGCAAGTTGCATAAAGTAAAAACCAAGGATAAAAACAAGAGCAAAGATAGTGCAGTAAGCATGAAAACTTGAACAAATTCATATCAATTATCATAAAAGCATAAGGAGCCTACAGGTAATTGATGCAGAGCATCCTTCAAACAAATGTGAAATGACTTTAAACACATGTGATTTGCATTTTCCTAATTCAAGTAAGAGGCTTCATGTTGATGTTAAGCAGATTGAGAAAACCTTTTATAGACATGATGACCATCTGTAGAGAACTAAAATCAAATTTGCTCCAAAAGGCCATTGAGGATGCAGAACTGGAATGATTAGGAGCTGATGTTTCCTATGCCTATATTAGTTTCTAGTTCAAGCATAGTTTCCTTTTTGCATCTTTTCCATGGTAGATTGAAGGTTAACTATACATTGTTAAACTTCGTAGGACATTTTTAACTACTGGATGTTAGGTCTACAAATACACTGTACAATATGGGCTAGAACTACATTTTCATCCAATAAAATTCATGTGCTCTGCCAAAAGCGATATCTTCCTCTTTGCATGTATTCACCCTGAGGAGCTTCATTTGAATCATCAAACACCCATTATATCAGACTTATCGAAATCATCAACGGCTGATTACAATGCCTAGCTGCTGCAACATTGCCCTTTGATTTGCATAGGTCAGCCATGGCTACATCACTGATCAAGTACAAAATATTCGGGCCTTCTAAATAGGGACAAAAAGCACAGCAAATCAAGTTACCACGCAGATATGCTTTGACTAGCAAAGGAACCACAATGAGCCTTAGCATAATGGTCAACAGCAGCATTTTGACATTTAGTCGGTCGTGCACTGCAGGTATACTGTGCAGAAATAAGTAAAATGTAGAAAGAAGTAATACACTCACCTTATATGATCGCACACGTCGTTTCAATTTTGACTTGTTTACATCACAATCCTTGATATCTACAACTTCATGCTGCCCAAGTTCAAAATCATCTAGAATCTCGGGGGCATTCACCGGTTCCACCATAATATCATCTTCCACGGTCCTAAAAAGACACTGTCAGATCACTTTAAAATAAACAGCCAAATTGCCAGTAGCCTTTTGAGGCAAACACCCAGTATGCAATATAGAGACAACAATCATTCACTGGCAACCGATTTCACTCGTTGTAAACACAATTTAAGCATGCAAATTCACCACTTCAAGAGAGTTACAATTCATTCATCTGTGAAGAGGAAGACGTTTGGTGATTTTTTTGCTTTCAACCAGCATATTCGAACAAACATAGCTTATAATTTTATTTCTAGAATGGTTCATATTCTGCACCAAGTAATTTCTGGATGAACCAATAAATGAAATGGCATAAGGGATGGCAATGGACTTTACTAGTCTCAAACTTTGAAGAGTCCAGGTCTCAAATATGTAACCAAGTAGTACACAAGCAGGATTCAAATTCGAAAACCAATTTCGGCTCAAGCAATATTCACAATAATCCAAATCTAGGTGTTTTTATAACGGTCCAATTTCCATTCTCTCAACATCTTGGCATAAAAAACCATACCAATAGTAACCACCACCATTGGCAAGCACATATATCATACATGATTCAACACAAACATCTATCAACCACTCCGAAGTTTCAAAAGGCGACATCTTTGACAACCATTTCGCTGAAAATCTATAGAAAAAAAGTAAGGTTTTATTAAGAAGCTTTGTTTACCCAATCATGTAAGGTTTTATTGAGAAGCTTTGTTTACCCAATCATGGTCATCTTAACGGAGGATTTGAGCTGGAGCTCGGAGAGGAGGACGGATTCGTCGTTGAGCTTGGATCCAACCTTGGGGTAGAGGAGCTTCTGGCGTTTGGGGAGGACGGTGGTAGCCTCGCAGATGCGGCGCTTCAACTCCCCCACCGTGTCGTCGCCGCACACCCGCACCGTGTAGTCCTTGCCGCTCCACCGCACCACCAGAGTCATCTCCTCCACCCCATCATCCTCCTCCGCCGCCGCCAGCGCCGCCGGAGACGACGACGAGGCCGCCATCGTTTCCAACTTCCCGAGAGTCCAGACCTGCGGCACTCCGAGTCGGGGCCGTTTCATATGTGTCGAAGGCCGGCCGAGTTAATAATCGGTTTGCGAGTCTATCTGAACCGGATGATTAACTCAGCTATTGTCCCTGGGGAATATTGAAAAAACGAAAATGATTTTTAAATGCTTATTTACTAAATTAAATTTTAAATTGGCATAAATAGTCGGATTCAAGATTTTTTTTTCAAAAACAATTCACTATTTGATCAGTATTTATAAATATATATATTTGAATATTTTTATCTTCTTACTTATTTCGATTTTGCCTTATAATTATTTAAATAATTTGATTTAACTCTTTTAGTTATTATCTATAAATTGAAGTTTTTGTTTTACTATTTGAACCGGTGAATTTTCGTGTAAATTAAATAATAAATTATTCAATTATAATTAAATAGTTAAATTAAAAATAGAATGAATTCACTTCAAATATACAACTCAAGCCGTCCTAATCATAATATTTCCCTAGTTAATCATATTCCCCCCCCTAAATTGTATTTCAACCCTAATTTCACTTTTCTTAATCTTCCTTAATAATAAGTTATTAACTATATATATAAGAATGTCGTGGTTCAGGCAAGTAATTGTTGTTATTAGTAAGAACTTTTTATTAAAAAATAGAGATTTTTTTTATATTATTGAGTGGTTGGAATGTAAAACCCAATTTCGGGTTAGGGTTTTACCCACTTATAGTTTTGCCTGGTTTAGGCTAATCTTGAGTTGGTTCGAGCAAGTTCAAGCCAGATTAATTTTCAGAACATGAGTAAGAGGCTCACATGGCCATATGAGTATGTTATGGTGGCTAAGATGT
This sequence comes from Piper betle, assembly GCA_033002965.1. Lineage (NCBI taxonomy): Eukaryota > Viridiplantae > Streptophyta > Magnoliopsida > Piperales > Piperaceae > Piper > Piper betle. The sequence continues at coordinate 5,642 of JAURVB010014457.1, read as the reverse complement.
AGGCCTAGATATAAGTCGTTGTAACATTTAGTATTTGTTGGAGATTTTTAGAGTATCTCATTTACATGCATCATAGGGATTTCAGATCACTGTATTGTACTCTTATGGGCCTAACTAGATTGAGTTGTAGGTTTTTACCCGATTGAGTTGTAGGTTTTCTCCCGATTGAGTTGAGGGTTTGATGCTCATTTAGCTTTCTTCCCTGTAGAGTCACTTTTAGGACTTGAGTAAGTTTTGACTTTGGATGGTCTCTATCCGAATTTTTTGTCCATATGTATATTGTATATACCTATAGATGGGCCCCACTAGAACATGAGTTGTTGACGTTCATATCACGCTGCATGGCAAGATTGAGCTGCCCACGTCGGCCCTAACTTTCACCCAGTTATTTTTTAGAGATTTCCCAAGATTTTGATGATTTCCACCCTACTGCCGCTGCCATTTTGGTTCGTCGCCGACTAGCCCGTGACCACCAAACAAGCACCACCATGACCACCTTGCCCTTGGCTATCAAGTTGTACCCCTCAGCACCACCGTTGCCGATGCAGTCGCCATCGGCGAGGACATTTTATAGCCAGTTTCCGCCGCTACCACTAGTTTGAGCCGTTTTCTGATGCCAGCGAGCCACCTCCGGCCGATTCGACCACCTAGAAAGATTACCTTCATTAAGATCTTCATTTTGAGACCACTTATGCCCACCGCCATGGTCATGATCACTGTCGGCGATGCCGCCACACATAATGGCAATTATGCCCTTTCTGGCTAGCCAGTGGCTGGACTTCGCCGATTGCCACCACTATCATCTTCCTTGACTAGTGGTAACCCGCCGCGCTACCATCGGCGTTTTTGATAACGGACGCCACCAGCCCCATCAGGCCAACTTGGCCTCATTCGCATCCATCAGCCTGCATTCGTGTCTCCTAGTCAACCCTGTTCATGTACCCAATAGTCCCATGTTCATGCTTGAGCTCGTGTCCGTGTCCAGTTACCCAGCCCAGCACTCTTGCTTGACTTGGCTAAGTCAACTCGGTCGACTCACCTGGGTTACCTCGGTTTGCCATTTTTAGACATTTCAACCTATTTTCAACCATTTTTCGACTATTTTTGGTATTTCGAGAACCTATAAATTAGTTTAGATGCATATTCACCTTATTTAACATATTTTGATGTTACGAGTGTTTTTATTTATTTATTATTATTTATTTATTTTTATTTATATGTTTATCGTATGTGATGAATGTTTACGTGATTGTTTATTATTATTATTGATATATTTTATTATTAATATTAGCCTTATTTATGTTTAATAAAATGTATACATTTATTTATTTATTATATGTTCATTGCATGAATGTTATTATTTATTTGTATTTAATTATGTGTTCTGTATTAGTTATTATTATTCACAATTAATTAATATTAACTCATTATTTATTTATTTATGGAATGATTATGTAATTATTATTAAGTTAATGATATTAACTCATTAACATGATATAAATTGTTGATTATATAATATAATGATATTATTATTTTATGATTAGAATATTATTATTTTTATGTATTTATTATTTATTTATTTATTTATTATTAGCTATTTACATTATTTTGTCCCAATTTATGTGGTGTATGTTTAGTTGTAGGTTTATTTAGCAGTCTTCTTTATTAAGATACACTAATGATGTGAGCACATACTATAAACATGCATTATGCAGAAATGTCATTATTTTACTTAACAATGAGTTTCAATATAGGTTTCAGAGTTCGAACTCGATGTAGATGAGACAACACGATTGGAGCTTGAACCACAGGTCAGTTAGGTCTATTCTCACTTTTTATCGCTATATTCTATTGTTGATTTGATTTCTAAATCGCAAAGCGTGTTAAGTGACTGTATTATCAAACCCTACCTAACACGGGTCATTTAGATGTATTTTACTTCTGTGATTAATAAACCTCAAGGAGTTTGATTTCAAAAACAAGATCCACCACAAGTTATTTTCGGGCTTATTATATAAATATCTTCCCAGGCTTATATATGATTTTCTCTAGTTTTTTATTGAAATGTGAGATAAGGGAAAATCGACAACCAAGTCTTAAAATAGGGCGCATGTTAGTTAAAGGGGGCTCTGGATTTGGTAAGTGTCTATTCCATTCTTGAGAGATTCTAACAACTCCACCTTTGAGTTTCTCAAACCTGGAGAAGTGTGAAGGTTTACGGGTATTGCAATGCAGCGTATGCCTAAACTTGTTGTTTCAAAAGGTACTAAAGGCACATGCTTGCAAGTAATCAGCTTTTGTACTTAGGGCTAGGAGTGATACAGATAATGTAGAGGGCTGAAAAAGAAAAAGAAAATGATGTTCTCCTAAAATGGATAGTTTTAAAGTTGATGAAGTATGAGATAAGTAAGAAAGGGGACGTTGTCACGCGAGGTCGACAACTCTAAATTAACGCATTTATGAGAGATTCTGTGAAGGGAGTATATAAATATTTTCATTTAACAGAAGAGTCAACTCTCGTATGCCAGTTTGATAATTAGTTATTTCTAGATAAGTAACAGTTTTGCCTATTATATATATAGGTTTCGTAATTTGAGTCGGCTTTGTGGGGAAACAAATAAGTGCTAGATATGCGTGAACTCATCACAATTACTTTCCTTTATACTTTTATTTATATTTGATGTATTTTTGACTTATATTTAGCGATGTCTTCAATCCTCTTGACGTCAAGTAGGTTACTTCGATCTATATTATTGATCAAGTCTTATAGATTAGTTACTTTATATACAACTCGACTTGATCATGACATTTCCATTTTAGTTCTTAGGTGAACCGAAATCATGGTATCACAAGAAAAACCAAGGTTAAACAATAGAAAAGGAGAAAAAACTCACTAGAAAAATAAAACAAACTCAACTTAAAAAACTATAAAAATATTTCAAAAATAAAATTTTTTTACATGTGCAAACGGTAGGGCTGCTCACGGGCCGGTCCGAATCAAGTTTTCCAAAACTCGCGACTGGCTCGTTAATGATTTTAATCGGTTCGGGTTTTAATCGGTTCGAGTCGAGTTTTTATAATTTCGAGTTCAAGTCGGGTTATTTAAAACACGATAAACCGAACTCGACCCGAGCCCGTATAAAAGGAAAAAGTCGAGCCAACTCGAGCTTTGATTAGGGTATGGCAATGGGGGAAGGAGCGGCGGTGATTTGGGAGTTGTGGCGGTTGGCGACCATCGACCATCGACCATCGACCAGCAACCGGCGACGGGCGGCAACTGGTGACGGAGTGACTGGGACGGGCAACTGGTGACGGGCGGCGATGGGCGACAACTAGCGACTGGCGGCGACTAGTAGCGACAGGCGACGGGCGACGGCATGCAACGGGTGACGGCAGCGACGGGCGACGGCAGCGACAAGCGATGGGAAAAATGAAAATTTTTTCGTAAAAAATGAGAAATTTTTTTGTTGTTCATTTTTCATAATAATGAGAAATGACTCCCTTCTTATCTTATTGATTTTATTATTTTTGTGTCAAAGCAGGTGGAGGCAAAGATTATTCGTAGGTGGAAGAGGTCGTCGTTGGTGCAGGAGATGCCGACCAAGGCACAACTGTGGTATTTTGTGGAAGAGGTCGCCTTCTCCCTTTTCATCATCTTCCTGCCATTTAACTTTTTTATCTTACATTTTTAATAATCACATTTTTATCTTGTCATTTAACTTTATTCTTTTTTTTGCTGAACAGTGATCTATTGTTGTCATACTTGTGTTAGATCTGGTATTAATTTCAATATTTTTGTTTTTCCCTTTCTATGAAACTTGTTTTTTAGCAAATTACGATTTTTTTAATGAATTCTAACAGTGTTTATTATATTGTTCATCCACCACACATATGTTTCAGAAGTTAGACTTTGTGAAAGAGAGGATTATAGGCATGTAAGTATACAATCTTGCTTTCCAATTTAGTTTATTGCAAAAGTTTTTATATGAACTTAGGTAACATATATACACATTTTTAATTGCTATTACTAATTTTGTAAATTATCAAGTACTATAATTTTTATATATAAGTTAATTAAACACTAAATAGTCAACACGTATATAAGTATAAGATATATTATGTTATGTTATTAAATAGTTCCAAATTTATTAGTTATTGTGAAAACAATTTAGGGATGTAACTATTTTATACAATTTACTTAGGGTGTAAACTTCTATAGCTACTTTCTAAATTATCAAGCACTACAAATTACAATGAAAGCAAAATAGTAAGTCTAATTAAATAGCAAGATAAATGCAAAGCAAATCATAACTAAGTTTAAATGAAATAATGATACTCAGAACAAGTACTAGCATAATGTTGTCATACAAAGCATGCTAACTTTACCTTCATTCTTCTTGCTCTTCAGATTCATCATAATCAAAATACATTGGGCGTAACCAGTCTTGTGAACAAATCAGTGCTTCAACAGTTTCAGATTTCAAACTACTTCTATGCTCGCTGATCAACCTTTCACCTGTGCTAAATGCAGATTCAAATGCAACAGTTGTAAGTGGAATAGATAAAATGTCTTTTGCCATAGCTGATAGTATTTTGTACTTGTTGGCATTGTGTTTCCAATAATCTAGAAGATCAAATTCAGCCTCTTTTGCAACCTTTTCTATAGGATCTTCCAGATAAGTATCTATTTCTGATTTTGATGTCTCCTTATTTTTTCAACTTCTTGGACAAATTTGTTGTAGGCATCATCATCAAACATATTGTAGCAATTATTTTCAGGCCCAACATCCATTGTATCTAAATCATCTGCATATGAATCACTTCAAATTGTGTATATATCATAAATATCCTTGAAAGCATCCATCACCTTCTTTAGCTCTATTTTTGCACTTTCTTTGTAGATTTGAGGAAAACAAAACTTAATCATCATTAGCTTACATCTAGGATCCAAAATAGTAGCAATTGCCAACACCAAGTTGCATTCTGACCAATATTTTTGAAATTTCTCTTGCATAGCTTTAATCATTGGCTCCATGTAAGCTTGTTCAGATTTAAGTTCACGAGTCAATGCACACTTAATCCTCCACATCACTGGTAAGAAAAGATTAGATGTTGGATATTTAGATCCACAAATCATTTCTGTTGCATGGTAGAACTTCTCTAATAGTTCTTCAATATCTGCATATTTTTCCAATCTTCAGTAGATGGGCACCATTTGTAGTTAGAGTCTGTATCTCTATAGTGTGCAAATGCTGGTCTGACATCTTTTGCAGCTTTCAACATGAGATAAGTGGAATTCCACCTTGTCTGCACATCTAATATCAACTCTTTTTCCCAGCCAGGTTGAATTGTGCTAAGGAGGTTTCAAAATCTAGCTTTCGGTTTGAAGAACTTTTAACATACTTGGCTGTTTCTCTCACAGTATGTATCAGCTCCTCTATATGCTTCAAACCATATTGGACAATCAAATTCAGAACATGTGCACTGCACCTCATGTGGAATATGTTTGGAAGATGCAAGGTACCACTATTTAGAAAACCCCCTTTCAATATATTAATCATACTATCATTTGAAGCAGCATTATCAACTGTAATTGTGAACACTTTGCCTTCCAAACTCCATTCTCTCATAAATTCAGTTAT